>JANPWX010000178.1:729637-847137 GCA_024734555.1 Trochalopteron elliotii
CTAATTCAGTGGGTTTTGTAGAGTAGTTTTCTTTTTACCATATTTCCCTCTAAATATGGTTTTATTTTTCCTGACAAATATGTCAGTCTAGTTGACTATTATTGGCAAGTCTTTGTGCCATGGCCTGTTGTGATGTACTTGTTTCTGTTGTGATTGAGAATCCTTAGAGGGATGAGCAGGGTTTAGAAAAATGCTAACCACAACACTACCTGCTTTTATACTTCTTTTCTTTTTTAAGTGCAGTAAAGACATAGTGGTCAGCCTTTGTTGAAAGCAAACCTCAGCTCTCACAGAATTTTCAGATCCCAAAATAGGGAAGTTGTAAAATGTTTGTTTTCACAAGGCATACGCTATCATGTTTTCATGGTACAAAATTACATACCTGGAAACAATTTGTTAGGCAGTTTATTTTTTCCATTTTAGGAGCTAAAAATGTTTGGTGTACCTCTCAGTCAGCAGTGTGAAGCTGAGTACATTTCACTGTGCAGTCACATCTCAGAGAGATTCTGGTACTGCAGCTGGTGGCAGTAGACATTGAGGACAGAACAGCAGAAAAAATTAACTCTTTCATTTTGGTTTACACTTAAAAGTGGAGATCTTGTTTACTTCTCAGCAGGTATCAGTAACCTGGGAATCAGTTATAAAAAAATTCATGTTTGAAGACCTCAATTCCATCCTGAAACTAAAGAAATGGTAGAGTTCTTAAACTGCTGTTTTGAACTGAGAAGGGACATTTATTATGGTTGAGGACAGCAGATACATCTACAACCTTTAATAAAGCTGATTAGTAGATAGTGATGATCAAAGTGAGTTTCCTCTTGAGGGATAGAAGAGTGGACTCTTTTCAGTTTTTCAGTTTTAGAGCTTGTTCTTAAGTACATTTTTTGGAAATACATCGGCAGCTAATGATGGACATAAATAGGGTCAGGTTGGGCTGCCGCAGAGGTTTCCCTGGGAATTTTAAGGGGGTCATAATAGATGGTATCTTTTTTTTTTTTCTTTTAATTATATACTACTAGATTTATTAATTATTTTTCTTTCTTTATTAATGGAACTTACTGATCTGTGCTACCTTAGAGAAGAATCTTTCTCTTTAGCTCAGTTTGTGTTTGACCACCCGTTCCCCAAACCTCAGCTTTTCATGAGCTTTTCCCACTGCTTTCTTTGTCTGACCGGTTTCCTTCAGCTGTGAGGATGCTGGGATGACTGCTTCAGTGTAACAAAGAAAATCATACAGTATTATCACAGCTGAGGTACTGGTAACATTGTGGCTACAAAACACAAGTTCAGCTCATAAATTAGCTCATAAAATCATATTTTGTGAAATACTGGACTGACTGCAGGGCTGGGGAAACTTTTATCAGATCTCTGTACATGAGAAGAGCTTGTTTGCTAGCCACAGCTCTGGGATGGAGATACAGATTGTGTAGAGTCCTTCAGAGATTGTACTTGACTCTTTCTGATATATGCACTGTGTTACAAGTTTCTGGTGTTCTAAGAGTGTCCTTATGAAAACTGGTGTTTTTTTTCTAGAAACTCAGATTCTAGAAACAACCAGTTGTATGAAGCCTTGGGGTTGGCGGAGGAGGAAAAGAGGTACCTGTGGAGTGTGTATATGTATCTCTTCTTTTGCATATATGTCTAGATTTATATGTGACCCCTAAGTGTTGCACTCTCTTGTCCCAAGAACCAGGCAAAATACCTCAAATCTTTGGACTTTTAATTCAGTTGCATGATTATTTTTTGAGGTCTGAATTCTTGGGAGTGGAAATGCTGCAGAAGTGCAGTCTTTCCCCTTTCAGCTTTTTCCCCTGTGGAGGCACAATGAATTCTTTTCTCTCCGCTGTTCTCTAACTCAAAGAACTCTGTCTTTGGGAGAATAAAAAGGAAATGGTTCTGCCTTTTAGCTCTTCCCTTACTTTTGCTTTGGGAGAGTCAATCTTACTTAGGCATCGTATCAGAACGCAAGAGAACAGCACTCTCTAATTTTTCAAAGTAGCAGCAGAATGGCTCTTGTTAGGTTCACTCACCCAACAAGTTTCGAATAGTGAATCTGACAAGAATTGTATTGTTTTTAGTTCTACTGCTCTGGAAAGCTGTGAGCCAAGGGAAAGATGCTGGCATGGTGTATACAGTAAAACAGCATGGGGTTAGTTCTCCTTTGCAAGTCTGTCTGCACTGCTGTTTGCTACTGAATATAGGATTATTACTATTTTTTAAAGCTTATGTATGAACTAGCACACACACCTCTCCCATCTGCCAGGAGAAGGCTTTCTCTTATCTGTGTGGAGCAAGCAGAATCTTAAAGCCCATAATTGTTCTCTCATTAGATCTGTAATCAAATACAGTAAAGTGCATTGAAGACAAATATCCCAGAGGAAATTCGAATTGTTTTTTTAAGCCATGAAAAAGAATTGGTCACTCTGCTCTCAGATTTGTAGCTTCCATACAGCAATGTATTCTGTCTTGGTCTGGTCTACACTTTTGCACTTTGCAGTGCAGCTTTTCTTGCCCGTGTTGTGCAGGCATTGCTGGCTTTCAGAACTGAGGCTGGTGTAAAGATGCTTGAAACACTTCAGCTACCTACCTAACATCTTTTTTGTTTGTTTTGTTTTTGTTTTGTTTACCTTTTTCTGACAGTAGAAGAAAATGAAACAGAGGACCATCAGGCAGGTGTGGGACACTCAGCCGCACAGACTGGTAATGCTGAATTCCTTCATTAGTGCTTGCTTACCATTGACAACAGTGTGAGGGATTTTTGCATCGGGGTGTTTTTGCAAAGCCTGCACTCTTCTTTTTCTGTTTCAGCTTAGAATGCATTCTTGGGGCTTGCAATGGAAAATAACGTTCCTCTCCCCTTACCTTTCAGTTTCTGACAATTAGAAATTCTGCCTTTTGTAGGCTGACTGAAAGTAAGATGCTTCTAAAGTACAGCATGCTTTTCTTTTTTTCTTATTTGCTTTTTTGTTAAATTTAAGCCTTCTCTACATTCCCCATGTAACCACCTCCCCTTACCATTTCAGATAAACTTTATTATTATTCATTTCATTTAAACTATTTCCGTATTTCTAAAATACGTAGATAGGGGTGGTTTCTTTAAAGATTGTTTGTATAATTTCTTGCCAGAGATTAATTAAGAGCTCTTTAATTTTAATAAGTGAGATTGGGTGGACAAAACTGTTACTTGAGTCAAGATCACAGGGATAAGTATTGTTAAAAATCATGAAGAAATAATTGTTAATCCTCTAAAATAACAAGGGCTTCTTTATTCTCTATCATGGTTCACAGAATTCAAGAAATAATTTGTTTCTGTCTTTGGTACTGGTTTCACCGAATTTTATCTGAAGAGAAGGACTGACTCATCTGAATAGTCTTATTCATTCAGCTGAAGTCACCTTCTGGAGTAAGGGCTGGCTCCTTAAGGATATTCCTAGAAGGCTAGTCATGTCTGAATACGTGTAGGTAATCTGTTTGAGAACAGTTGGAGTTACTCCTCTTATGAAGGTGGAATGCAGTTAATTTTTTCTTCAGCTTTATATTTCTGTGTGTGTCCTCTGGGTTTGTGATTGGCGCCTTTCGTAGATTTTAATGGCTTTGTGCATAAAGTAGATTGTTTGAAGAGAGTAAATAAAAGTGAGGGAGTTCTTTGCCTTTTTGATGGGAAATTTCTCAAACTCTTTTCAGTGTACATGTGTCTCCATTTAGCTATCTGCAAATTCTTGAAATCTGAAAAAATTCAGCTATCTGCAAATTCTGCTATAGACACATGAAGTTGAAAAATAGGCAACTGCAAAACCAGAGATCAATGTCAAGGAGTGGTGGCTCTTCTGCATTTTTTTTTCTTAAAATAATTCTCAGTGGTTAAGTTGCATTGCTAGTTCTTTATTTACCATCATGTCCTGTGTTGTTCTCTGTTTATTTCTAGACAGGATTTAACATTCTATTTTTCTCCATACCAAGAATGCAGTGCTGATATTAAAAACAAAAAGCCTGATAGAGCAAGTTGTACAGAAGGCCTGGACTGTGTACACACTGCCAGAAGTTTTTATAGTAATACTTTGTATCTAAGCTCTGGCTCTAACCATTAAATGTGCTTTTTATAGAGTACCAAGTTATAATGTAGTGCAGCTACGGCATATTAATCTTACTGCAGAGATTTAATGAGGCAGTTGTTTTGCGATGGACACTATTGGGAGCAGAGAGCGACAGAGTTTTACTTTACCACTGAGCTGAAGAAATATTCCTTGCCTGGTAATAATTATAACCACATGATCTAAGTTTTCCTTTCTTTTGCCAGCATTTTTCCATGCAGAAGTGGCTTGGAAGGAGGTCTACTGCAAGGCAGTGAAATGGATTGGAAAGGAGGCTGTTTTCTTGGTAGTTTGATGTTTTAGTTGGGATTATCTGTGGATCCTTGCAGCATAGGCAGAAATAAGTAAGATGAGTTTCAAGAATACAGACAGTCTTTGCCAGTCCACTGAGATGACTTTTAGATATTCATTACTTTTACTTGACTTTTATATGGGTTATAAAAAGTAAATGTGGTGAAACCTCATTTTTACATGGGCAGAATAGAATTTCTGCTGGTTGGCCTTAAACCGCTCCCATACTTGAAATTAATTGAAGTCCATGGCTTTATTGCCTCCAACACTTTTAAACCAATGCAATTTTTCATTTTCCCCGAAGTTGCAGTTTTATTAGACCAAGTTACAGCAATAACGTCCCTTATGAGAAGGAGGAAGAAGGGAAGGGGAGAACCACCTGCCAGGGAACATAGTAATGTGAAAATCATGCTTCTTTTAATTTCCATTTATAAATAATGTTAAAATAATCAGGAAGGGAAGACAACTGTTCTTTCTCTTTTTTTTTTTTTAAAGTCCCTTAATAGGCAGAATTTATTTCTCTTCCGAAAAGGCAACCTTCATTGATTTCTGCACTAGATAATTTCCAGTGGTATCTGAATGTGGAGGGGATGTGTGTGTATTGTTGCTGACGGGTATTGAAAAATTTCAGTTGGTGCATGGGCAGCCTCCAAAACAGGGCAGAGAAGCCTCTGGAAATCACAGTGGTATTTGCAGATGCTGGGAAAAGTAATTTTACTATGAACACTATCTTATTGAGGGAATTGTGGCTGTGATTGTTGCACATACTGCAGAGAAAGAAATGTGGGAGATGAATGACATTTGCCTTGAAGCGTATATGTGAGCCTGAGCTTTGAACAAGAGGTTAAGGAGAAAGAACAGATGAATGCATATTGCATTTATAAAATATTTTATTCTAGTCTTCCAAAAGAGCTGCTCAAATAAGGCAGCTTATCCTCAATTTAAGTAACTATTTAAGGTTAGACCAGCTCTTGATGGAAGATATTTGTTGTTGCAACAAAACAGCTATCTATTCACAAAACCTCCAAATGATATTTGCTCTCTTTAAGTATCTTTTTATTTTGGTGGTGACATCTCTTCACAGAAGCAGATCACGGTGGAAATACTTTCATTGAGAGGGGCTGAGACTGCCAGAACTCATTTCACAAAGCTGTCATAGGCTAAACTCGAACCTAGGTCCCAGAGGGTCCCACTTAAGTGTTGACCTAAAAACAAATGTGCCAGTTGGCTAGAGCATGTATTCTAAAGTTGCAGCAGAAGGGAATAAGCTTGACTGACTTCTGTCCCTGTAGAGTTTATATCTGCAAATGCAGAAGGAGAAGCAAAACATTATTAGTCTTAAAATGATTCTAATTTTAATAACTAGTGGCTAAGTATGAAGCTTTAAATTGAGTGATCCTTTAGGCTTTTTTGCACTAAGGGGTGCATGTGTGCCTACATGTGTATGTGTTGCTGAATTCCTGTAAAATGCAAGCGTTTCTGAATAGTGAGTCTCGAGAATTCCCTCCCCTCCCTTTTCTTTCCTTCAGCGCTGTATTTAAAGCAGAGTCAGACACTACCCTTATTTTAAAACAAACAGGTCTGTAAACTTTATGTGCAGCATTTAAATACTCATGTTAAAATTCAGACCTAGTGCCCACATTTCCCTGAGTGCTGTCAATTTTATGAGATGAAACTGGGAGCTTGAGCTGAGCAACTAATAGTATGCAGCGTGCACATGCTGCCTTCCAACAAGTGTTTAATGATGTTGGGGTCAGTTTGCAACAGTTAAGACAATTATTTCATTTTCTGAACTGTTTAGAACCTGGAGATCTCCTAGCTACTTTTATTAATATTTCAAACTGTTTTGGAAAATGAAGCAGCAACATAGGTTCTTAGATTTAGAATATTCAATAATGGCTAAAATGACATAAAGTCTTTTTATAATTAGCATACCTTTTTTGGTTAGTAAATTTGCGGGCTACTTTTCTATTTGGAAGTAGCTGCCCAAGTGGAAATTTCCACTTGTGGATGTAATTTTTTGTGTAAGGACTCAGTGTATAGACAGGGCTTTCCCCCAGCAAATATATTTTTGCTTTCAGAATGTGTTTTTTATTTTTAAAAATTGATCTGTTTTCTCTCTGTAATATAATTCCCTTAAAAATAAACACTGCCCTTTACCCCTGTCAAAGAAATTCCTCGGTTTTGATCACAAGCCACATGGCATGAGAAAGACTTCCTGACATGGGTCATTTCCAGTTTCTGCTTGCGGGTCCATCTGTGTTTGCACAGTTGAAGGGCAGGGTGCAGCAGTATGGACCAAAGGATACAGAGGGATGATGAGAGCTCTGACCTTGATTGTGGGCAGCAAGAAATATGGGAATGGCTGTGCCCAGACGACTGTAGGGTGCTGAGAGCAGATGTGAGTGGTTTAAGGTGGAATTGCCTTCCTGCTTCTCCTCACACACCACCCCCAATATGAATGCAGTGCTGGTGTGGTTTGGTTTCTCTTCTTCCAAGGAGTTGTGCATGATTCTAATCAATTTCAGGGCTAAATAAGGTGTGTTCACAGGTACCACCTCTCTGTTCCCCTGGCCAGGGAGCCTACTCCTGGTTACTCACCCACTTGGCTGAGGAGTGTAACATCTTAAAATGTACTTGCACAATCTCCTGGTATTATGTGAGTTTGTCCTTGTTTTCTAAAATGACTTATTTCGGTCTCAGCTCTCTCAAGTATCTAAAAGGAAAGACAAGGCAGCCAAAGCAGAAAAGGGAAAAGTGGTGAAACACTTGCATTCCTTTTGCTGGAATGTGCACAACTGTTTCTCTTCTGCATTTCACTTGTTGTACTGTGGTTCCCAAGGAAAAACAAAGTTAAGTGCCAGCTTGCTTTATTAGGGAAGACAGATTGGTTTATTTCTGTCTTTGAAGGAAGCTTTTAGTAAAATGGGCAAAAAGTCAGGAGTGGTTAAAGCTACTGTGTTCCTCCTCAGAGGAGGAAGAAAAGTCCTAGGCTACAAATTATCTAACTGAGCTGGTCATCTGCAGAAGTGAGGCAGTGCTGTGAGCTGTGAGGTGTCTCTGCACAAGTGGGTAGGTGGCAAGACTGCATGTTTCTTTCAGTTAGAAGCTTCAGTTGGACTCAGGACTGTTGATCTGAGTCTGGAACTATCCTGCTATCCCCAAATGCTTGTTAATATGTCAAACAGATGAAGTTTTCTTTGTGCACTCTACAGCTTTTGTACTAGAGTAGTTAGTTTCCAGTTTTCCATGATCTGGCAAACACAGGAACTTGATGAGCATTGTCTTTAATTCGTACACAAGTTCAGAGCATGAGTAGCATTTTTGACCCAGAGTATAAGCTTTCCAGGGCTTTGTTTGTGTCAAATAGTGTGGTGATGGAGTATTGGAGTGGGTTGTAAAATCAAGATTAATTTCATGTTTATGTAAATCAAATTTGTTAGTCTCTTAATTCTGGTAATTTCCTGTGAAATGCTGTAGTTAACAGTGAAAAGAAGTTCCTGCACACTCATTGATTTGATTTTTCTTTTCATTGAAAAACTAATTGCATAGGTGGTTTATCCTTTCTTACGATGATCAAAGCAGCTTCAATAGCTGTGATAAAATTGACAAACCTAACGCTGAAGCATGGAAGAATAGCTCGAGTGAGAAATGGAACTGCATTTGTAGGAGTAGAAGGGAAATTTGCTTTTCATTGAGATTAGAAAAAAAAAAAAAGAGCCTCTTTTGCTTATTTAGCAATAAATTCTACAGTGTGCTGCACGCTCATGCCAAATGGCTTTCGTCTCATCATTAGCACAACAACCTATTTTGATTTTTTTTTTTCTTCTTGAATGTTCTCTTCTTACATGCCTAACATCAGAGTCTTGATTTTCTTTCAGACCCAAACTGTAAACTAGAAGACAAGGCAGAAGATGGAGATGTGCTAGACTGTAAGAAAAGGCCGGATGAAGGGGAGGAGTTAGAAGAAGAAGCTGTGCACAGCTGTGACAGCTGCCTCCAGGTGTTTGAGTCACTGAGCGATATCACAGAACACAAGATTAATCAATGTCAACTGACAGGTAAACAATACTTATCACTTTGTGGCTTTGTGCACTGCTCTATTTCTGATTCCCATCCTCTGCTCCTGATATTCCTCCTTTTTCAGTTATTTTATTCCTGCACTTGAATGTTTGGTTGAGGTCTTTATAAACAGATTTTGGGACAGGATTATACTGTAAAAGTAACATTATAAATTTCCTTAATACCAAAGGATATATGACTCTGTGTGTGTTTTCTAGATTCATACTGTACAGCTTTCCACACTTTGCTTCTGCATGTATTTTGCTAGGTCATTTGTGAATGCAGAGGGCATTTGTAAGTGGGGCTTAAGTGGCATAATGTCACATAATGAATGAATTTGCACAATGGCCTGTTGCAGATCTGAGCTGGATGTTGTGTTACTCTAATCTGTTAGCTATAAATGACTGTACAGTAATCAGTAACTGAAAGTTGAGAGGAATTAAGGAAATTGTTAGAGGGGAAAATAAGATCTCAGCTCCAGTGAAGGGGCAGAACTGAGTGCTGATCAGATACTACTGAATTGAGTAGAGCTGGGTGAATGGACCTGTCTACCACCTAGATCATCCTTGAAATTATTGTAGACAGCCCCCTTACTGAGAAAACGATGTGAAATCTGCAGAATTTAAATTTAATAGGTTTTTTGTTGGTACACACTGTAGGTCCAAACAGGCTCCGTGTCAAGAGAAAGGCACTTATTTTTAATTAAATAGTGTTTTACTTTTAGCCTGTACAGTGTAAAATGTACTTACTGTGTAGTGGAGTTTTGTTAAAAACCTTTATTATGGCTTTGTAAGTAAGAAAATCCCCTTTCCATTTGGGAATGCTTTAGAAAGTGTCTGTGTGCTTGTGTTTGGAGAGCTTCCTGCGTTTTGGTTCCAATAGGTCCATAGGCTAAGCCCTGTCAGACCGAGACATAAAAGTCAGTAGCAGTACCACTCTTGAGGATGAGGAGTGAAAAGATGATGAGCAGAAGAGGAATAAGTGGGCAGGAGCAGAAGAAATATTGAGGAAGTAATGTGGATCTGTCAAATGATTTTAATCCTCACTTCAAATTATGGAAGATGAAAGTCTGCTGCAGCAAGAAGTGTTTACTTTTATTAATATACTGCTTTGCCTTTTCTTGCCTCTAAAATGTATTTCTGACTTGAGATACAATCAATTCAATCATTTTCTAATCACTCCTACAAACTTCCAGAACATATTTTTCTACAGTGCTCATGATTTCTGGCAATGTGGATATTCTCTCTTGACTTGAAATAACTTAAGCATTTTTCTCTCTTTTTCTTCATACTTCTCTTCTTTCTTTTGCTCTTTCTGTGTTGAAAAATTAGTGGCTTATCTTGTCTGATCCTTTCCTCTCCCAGAAAGCACTCACCCTGCCTGAGTCCCCTGGCTCTCCCCTTCACTGTCTCAGATCCCATTTATTCAACCCTGTGGGTTTTTTACCTTGTTCTGATACAGCTGTCTCTCCTTTTGGTTAGTTAGTTGCTGCTCCCTTCTACCAAGTGTTTTCTCTGCTTTAAATCTGCAAGCAGAATACACTGAACAGTGCTTGTGTGGTTGCGTTAAGAAACTGAAGAAATGCAGGTGAGGGAAGCAGTAAACAGGAAGAATCCTGGACCACTGCTCCTGAACACAGCAGTTCTTTCTGAGAGCTGTGTTGCTAAATGAGAGTGAAAATAAAGATACTGGATTAGTCAAGCTGAGGTGCATGTGTGAAGGTAGGAATACACATATGATAGCAGAGAATGCGGAAATAAAAATGAATATTGAAGGAAATTGTTTAAGTTCCTAAAAATATCTTTGCCTCTCTTTCAAGGAAACTTGTGATAGTGAATGGGTAGAGCCCAGGCTGTTTGAAAGCCAATGAAGTGAACAAAAACTGAAACTACACACCCTTCTGGAGTACAAAGTTGACAATAAGCCAACTGTCCTCTGTTTCTAAATATAAGTGACCTAAATACACCCTTAGAGTTGAAAAAGGGGCCTGAATGACGTGGCTGGAGTTGAGGATTTCTTCTTAAGCAGAAAAATACTAAACAGGTTGTTAGTGAGGTCGATCCAATGCAGGGTCCTAGGGTGCATGTGTGACCTCACACTAAGGACACAACATTCAAGACAACCTCATTGGCTGAGATTATTTTTAGATAATCTGTGACAAAAATGTGTCAGAAAGAAGCCTTTATTTTCTGAAACACAATATATATTTGACAAAAATAAGGTTTGCTTTTAGTATTTTAGTCAAGCTCCCTGAACTCTTGTCTTTCTCTTCCACAAGCACCTTTGGGTGCCATGCTTGAAGATTTTTTAAAAGAAAGTCTTTTTCTTTAAAAGAAAGCCCTTCCCCCCAAGAAGGGCTGGTTGCACCTCCCTTTCTCATCGCAGTCCTCTGACACAACAGGTTCTTACATAGTTGATCTGGTTGTCTCCTTCTGGAGGAGTCCCACTGAAATAAGAAGACACCCTAAGGTGTCTACTAATAAGTCTACAAACATGTCTGTCACTAAGTTGTTAATGAAAGGCAAGAGGTTTAAAAAATTTACTTTTTTCTACTGTTTGGATCAACTACGTCCTCTCTGAAGGAGGGCAGAGTGTATCATCTATCTTGATGAGATTTCTCCAGTCTGAGTCTCAGGCAGGGAAGAGTTACCTGAGATGTCCATTATGTAAAAATGCCACATTATTATCCTCTGAACACCACATTTAAGTTGTGAAGCCCTCCAAACCCCATTCTTCAGATGGCTGAGCCAGCTGCTGCAGCATGTTTGGATTTTACTGAGCTTCACTGAGACGCTCTGTGAGATGCATAGGGAGAATTTATGAACTGTACGTATTGATCCAGGTGTATGGTCTTTTTCCATTCAGTTATACTGGGTAAAATCAACAATTATGTTGGTGGAACAAACAAGATGAAGAAACAATGGCTTAAGGCAACCCTCTAGTAAAACCTTGAATATGAAGCACGAAATGTGAGTGTCACAGTGTCTTCACTGCCCCTAGTTCTACCAACCTTGTAACATGCTTGAGAATTGGGCCTGCCACTTAAGGTTCTCAAATTGATACTCAGGGTTCTAGTTTTTGCATTTGAAAATACCAGATGTGTTCCTCTGAAGTTTTGACAGTTCAGTGGAAGGAGTAAAGTTGCTTTATTGAATCTTCATTCTGAACTCTCAACCAAAGACTGGAATGAGAAGAAGGGAGCTGGTTTATTAAACAGTGCTCCCAATCTCTCTTAAGTGTCAGTCACCCCCACCTATTCAGAGGACAGTGGAAGATGAGAGCTACTTACAACTCTGTGAGATTTAGCTCTCAGGATCTTGAATTGCTGTTCTCTTGCAGATTTTTTCAAAGGAGGAGAAAAAAGTCCTCCCCAACTGGTTCCTTTCTGTAATCTGTTGTTTGAATTGAACTCATGTTCTTTTTTCTGGAGGAGGGCATAGCTGCTCTTTTATCCTAATGTGTGTGCTATTGATCTTTTCAGTTTGGGTCTGATCCAGTGTCCATTGAAGTCAGTGAAAAGATTCCCATTGACTTCAGTGGGGGATGGAACAGGCCCTTCATGAGCTATTTAGTAATATTTTTGCTATCATCTGAAATTCTTGTACTGAAGCTTTCTCTGAAAAGGTGATGATTTATTTATGTTAATTGCTGACAGTTCCTGTGATGTTTGTGGAATACAGATAATGGATAAATGGGGGGAAAAGTTCTAAAAAATTCTTTGCGATACTTGTAACCAAGGATAGATAAGATGCTGAACGATATTCATTTAGTCATTACAAAAGATTGGCAATAAAAATATGGATTTAATAGCGCTTCTCTCTGATGTCAATGCTTTTCTCACTGTAGTCTTCCTGCAGCATTTAATTTAATAACTCAAGCCACTTGCATATTGTCATCCTCTATGTTGTGTTTATAAGCAAAGGGTCCAATTAGCATGGCTATGAGTCTGATGTCTTTCTAGTATGTGTGAGTTTGGATCTCACTGGAGGAGCTTGAATGCAGGATCAAATATGGTACACTACTGATAAACCCTCAACTGCACCTTCTCTCCTCTTCTGCCTTCAGGAAAGGACACTTAACCTTTTGCATTGCTGCCATATATGCTGTTGGTAGGACCCAATGTGTCAGACACTTTCTTTTATTTTCTCCAGCTTGATTTATAATCCCTTTTCCCTGCATAGTGCTTTGTGCTGTTTATTTTCCCTTTTTAGTCCTCAGGGATCCTGCTTTATAAAGTCTCCCATGTCTATATGAGAACTGCCCCTCCACTGACTGGCACTGTGTGTAGAGGTGTCCAGCTCAAGCTTGGTACTCCTCTAGATTCTGTAGGTCACTTTGGCATCAGAAATCTCAGCCATAACCAGAGTAATACTAGAACAAGAAGCATAAACATGCTGTGAACATACCAGCTGGCTGAGTTGCTGAATAACTCAGCAGCAGTGGATATGCTGGCACACAAGTCTGCCATTCTCTACCTGAATGTGAGTAGACACAGTGCATGTTACAAGACTTCCCTACTAGCCCTGTTGGCATTGCAGGCTATCAAACTTGCCTGAAAGCAGGCTACTCAATCATATGCAGTCAATAGCTTCAAGGGTAAGGGTGTTCTGAGGGCAAAAACATTAGGTATTTCTTCACTGGGGATATTTATTTTACCTTTAGATGGTTAGGTGGATGCCATTCTATGCTTTGGGCTCTAGCTTAGTTCTAGAACTCTGTAGGTTGAGTAAGCATGTCAGGTAGAGCTGATAGCCATTCCTGTTATCACCTAAGCTGTTTCTTATATTGAAAATGTTGCTGGTTGTAGCTGTGTGTCCCCTCTCAATGAAGAGATGCAGTCCTGCCCTCTAGCCTTGCTCAGAGATTCCTCTCTGATGCCATCTGAAAAGAATTCTAGAACTGTATTAGGGGCCTATTGTTTGAGTGCTGGTCTCCATCAGCACTGGAGTATCACAAGGATGGGAACTCCTAGATAAGTCAGCATTTCTGTTTTTTGAATTATGACCGAAATTAATTTTCATCACCATCCTGAGAAACACCTACTTTCATGTCTAGTTATGAGAGCCTGTGCTAGCTAACAGCATCACAGACAGCATGCACCACGAGTGATCATGGATTTAGCAAACAGGAGGCAATACAGATTCCACTGTAATGGTTTCCTTTTCTTGCCTCTTTTCTCTTCTTCCTAGTGCCCAGGAATTTTTCATCTTTCTGAATGAATTGATAAGTGTTCACTAGAACGTTTGAAAACTTTCCAGGGGATTTTGTCCCAAAGGATGTAGGCTGTGCACAGTGAGACTACAAGATAAATCTTGTGAACACTTGGTGTTACCATGCTTTGATATCCTAGCTAGAACAGCTCTTCCTGCTAGCAAAAGAATCCTGGCCAAATATATAGCGTTTCTTGTCATTATTTTTTCAGTTTCCACTACATGTGTGGAGAAAAGATACATGGCAAGGCTCCTTGGTCATTCCAGCATCACAGAGGAAAACCTGAGCTTGATCAAAGTGCTTCTGAGGACAAGGACCCTAAGAAGTTAAATATATGATGCACCAAAAGCATGTTCATCTGCTTCATTGCAGTTGGTGGCACACAGCCAAGCACTGTTTGCCAAGTACAGTTACTTCACTTGAGAGAGTCACTCTGTTTCTCTAGAGAATTCCTGCACCAAGGACTGCATATGGATTTTACATTAAACAGTTATTGAATAAAAGACAAACAGTGTTTGGACTGGGGACTTGAGCTCAGACCTCTCTTTCCTTAGAGGCCTTCCCAGTTGCTGTTTTAGAGAGACATACTTCTACTTTTCCCTTTGATTTGGACCACAAACTTCTGACTTCTTTTCTACAAAATGATACTCTGACAGATAGTGGAAAGCAGGTCCTCACCTTCAGTTTCTTGTCCCAGCCAAAACACATGGCGGTTTGCAATTTGTAGCCACACATCGTTTCATTATTATGTGGTCCAGGACCCATATCTGCAACTCCAAATCCTTGATATTTGGGGGAAAAGGGTGGTAATTATAGCCTCTGCCTCAAAAGATCATAATTTTGAATTCAAAGAGCAATGTAAAGCCTCTCACTGGACTTGGATGGAAAATTTATATGCAGTACTGAATGGCCAAGGCTATACAGAATCTGCCATACAGAAGTTCATCTGCAAAACTTCATGCTCCTGTGGAGGATAAATGAAGGTCTTGATAATTGTGTTCCTGGATTTTCGTATCAAAATTCTGTGAAAATAATTCTTAGATATGGAGGGAACTTGTATATGCTGTAGCTGGAAGCTGTGAAAGTAGAGAGCACAGCCTTCTGGCTGTTCTCCAAAATCCCTGTGCTTACCTTGAGGATCCATGATGAACAGCCAACATGGGCAAGGGGGCATAAACCCCTTCCCTTTTGCTTGGAAAGCATTAATCTCTGCTCTTGAGATTGTTAATCAGTCATAAAACTAGTAGATCTTTTATCTCCTGGGCGTTTTAAAAGCAGCCTGTAGCACTTCCTGAGTTGTCTGTCAGTGACCCCCTGTAATAGAAAGCAGCTGATTGTCTGTATCATGGAACTGTTATTTTTGACTTGGGGGACCCTAGTAGCAAACATGTTCATGAGTATTAATTGTAAGTGCCAGAACTCTTGCTCTGCTTGGGGGTGGGAGAATAAGCTAGCAGTGTCTTTCAAGAGAGTTTCAGTGCTTCTTGTATAGCTTTCATTCATATTTTTTCCTCAATTTTTCTTCCTATTTTTCTCTTATTCTAGCCTGATTTTCTACCACTAAAAAGGCTGATGATTTTCTTAGCATGTACTAGAAAGAGTTTCGGTTGGCTTATCTACTCCACGTGTCCACCAAGGACTTTGCACCATGGGAACCCGAATTCCCATCATAATGTCAAGGTACCAGATCCAATCCCATGTCCCTGCGCCAGTGAGGGTACCATTGCCTCAGTGAGTACCATGGACAGAGACAACCCCTTGATGGCCCAGGAGTCCTGATCTGCAGCATAAGCTGCTCAACAGGAGACTGTAGTTCTCTCACTGGCAAGTGGATTTGGCTTAGGCAACCCCAGCGCAGGGGTTGCCAGGTCTAGTTTTCGGTAGAACTGTCTCTCTGCTGTCTTTCCCATTTAAATAATCTGGGATCTTGTATGGGGCTCTCAGGGCTCATCTTGCAGCTATCCATGCCTCACTGGGCAAATGGAGTAGGCAGCAGAGTTGGTCCAAAGTGCTCTTAACACCCAAGGCATACATTCTTGTCTGGAACATGAATCCAGTCATCCTGGGACTTGGCCATCACACACTCGAACCAAGATTTTGGCCACCTGTGCTCAGAGGTTCCCAAGTAAAACTGTTTCACTGAAGATAAAAGTGAATCTTGTGGACAACAATACTTTGGTTTGCAGGCTAGAAGACACCATGTATCTGTCACCCAGAGTCTGGTTTAGAATCATAGAATCATTAAGGTTGGAAATGACTTCCAAGATCATTGGAAGAATCCAGCCTTTGAGCGAATACCACCCTGTCAACTAAACCATAGCCCTGATTGTCATGTCCAGTTGTTTCTAGAATGGTTCCAGGGGTGGTGACTCTACCACTTCCCTAGGTAGCCCGTTCCAATGCTTAACCACCCTTTCTGTGAAAAAGTTCTTCCTGTGGTCCAACCTGAATTTCCTCTGGCACAGCTTCAGGCCATTTCCTCTGGTCCTGTCCCTTGTTGCCTGGGAGAAGAGGCTGACCCCCACCTAGCTACAACCTCATTTCAGGTGGTTGTAGAGAGCAGTAAGACCTCCCCTGAGAAAGACAACATTTTACATAAATAATATACCTTGGTTCAGTGTCTTCTTCCCAAGTCTTGCTTAGCAGTACCACTTACAATCATAGTCCCAGGCTATAGCAGAGGACATATCTATGTGGTGCTTTTTTGACATTCAACAGTGAAAGCATCAACTGGGAACACCTGACATTCTATTGTGGCCGAGTGCGATATCATCATTAGGTTCTGGGAGGAGCCACAATAATGTCATGAATTTTCTTCTTCTGGCTTTGATATTTTGTGTTTTCCAAGTTAGTCCTACATCACTGCCCCTGTTTTGAAGCCCTGACTTGGCCAGCTCTCTGGCTTTTTCAGAGTTAGTTCAAATGCCTCCCTGGCACTCTGTTGAAAATCTGCCCAAGCTAGATCCAGAACTTTGCTTTATTACAGTGACAGTCTGTTGTTCCATTTATTTATAGCCACTGCTGGGTGTTCTAAAGGTCAAGCCATTTCCTCACAGCATTTCCAAATGGGCAGTACAGGGTATCTCTCTGCATTACTGTTTGGCTACTGTGACTTTCCCACTGAAAAGTAACCTTGCTCTCTGAGTGTTCAAGTGACATCTCCTGCCTGCTTCAGAAGAGGGTCCAATTTCTGAGATCTGCCAGGTGATGACATGAGGTAATCCACTGACCTTTATCAGGCATTCTGTGCAGGGCATAACCATCAGTGCTCATTCCAGTTTTGGGAAAGCAGTACTATAATCACTATCTGATCTATGCAGCTGAAATTCCTAATTCTCGTTGTCCAAGGAAGATGGTTGCCTGCAGGGAAAGGACCAGAGGGGGCAGGGGAATCATCAACACTGGCACATATGTGAAGAAGAAGAAATAGTCATTACTTACCCTATGATAACTATGTTCCTTCCAATTACTGTTGTAATCAATATGGATCCTGTGGCCAAGCTTGTCTTGTTTTTCACAGTCCTCAGCAATACAGACTTTGAATTGTAAAGCTGCTGCTGTTACAGGGTCATAGCTACTCTGACCTTTACCCAGTACAATGGGAATTCATGTGTATGATTCTAAGAGACACACTATTAAAAATGAAATAATGATTGTCTTGCATGTATGTATGTATATATACCTACAGTCCATACTGACTACGGTGTTTCAGAGAATCAACTACCTTGGAATAAATACCTGTTGTTTATTTTGTGCTTCTATTTTACTGGAGTATTTATATTGTCAGTGTATTACAAAATGGGTCTTGTTGCCATGACAAATTAGCCTTTTGAAGTGGTGAATTTCCTGCACCTTCTAAAATAATTTTCTTGAAATACTTGCTGTTTTTATTATTGGCGCTTACTTTAATTACCATTTCGAAATGAACGGAATGGGAGGTACAACACATTATCATTACTTATATGTTCAGTAGTTAAATTCATAGCTTGAAAACCAAATGTAACAAAATGCCCCACAGCTCTTTAACACTTTGCTTAATACAGTTGTTGAAAAACCTTAATTCATGTTTATACAATCAGCTGTAGAGTGTTAAAGCTTCCAGGCAGTGTGGTAGTTCAGTAACACACCACCCATATGGGCTTTGTTTATTCTTTTAAGCATCATCTGGAGGGTCTAAAACCCCCACTTTTTAGAAAAATGAAGAGAGTTGTTGGAGCAGAAAGGTCCTTAAAAACATTCCAGTCCCTGCCTGGTATTGGCATAATATTCTGTTTGACATGGTTGCAAAGTTTCTTCTGCTTCTGTACTGTGACTCTGTTAGTTACTAAGTTGTTGGTTTAAGACAAAGGGAAAGCACCTTTAATCTACCCAAGGTGTTCTGAGCTATATATTGTGCCTTTTGAGAAAGACACCTTTTCTGTTGTGGAAACCCATTGTAATGATCAGATAGAAATCAAGGTGCTGCATCTATGGAAAGCACTAGAACCTGAAGCCCCTTTTACTAAGTCTCCTCTGTCTTTTACAAGATGCTAGCTATGCCATTTATTCCAACTGTTCCTCCAAAATGACTGATAGTTGAGTCAAATTCTTTCTTAGTGTGGACCCTTAGTATTCCTGTTTTTATATCCCTGTACTTGTACTAAGAGGTCATAGTCCTTAGCTGAGGTTATCATTTGGGAATGCTGTAGTGTAACTGATATCTATGACCTCTTAATAAGCATCAGGAGCAAGAGATCGAGATCATTCTACAACATGCCCTGGGGGTACTTTCCCTTCAAGAAGGCAAGCTGGAACTGTTCAACTTTTTTCTTTCTTTCCGTTTTTTACCTTCAGGGGAAATTGATCGATTTGGAGATGATTATTCCATAATCTCCGAATTTTTCTCTTCTACACTGCAATGGGAACTCCTTGAAGTTTAAAGGGATGAGTCTCTTGTGTGCACTGTGGAATGAACCCAAGGAGTTTATGGGGACAGGAGTCCTTTTAGCACAGTTAGTATAATTTTAGGCAAGTTTGAAACTAAAATACTGGGAGGATCTTTGGACAGAAAAGGGTAAATTTGTTCTTAATTTTGACTGACTAAGTGTGATCACGTCTCTCATGGATGCTTCATTTGAGATTTACTTCCTGGGGGAAGAAGCAGGGGTTTCCCAAAAATGTAGGCATATGAAAGACATGGTAGAACTGAGGGTTATTATTGAAACTAAGTATAAAAGATGAACCAGCAATCAACTTCTGAAATATTCAAACTTATCAAGGAGTATTTGTCATGGATTTAATAATGACATGAAAGGCTGTAACTTCATGTGTGAAATTTTGGTTAAAATTTACTCTTGACAATGTTTTCAAAATCATGTTGTTATACATGTACAAGTAAAGTGGTTTAATATTTTTGTCTGTAATATTGCTGTAGCATATAAAATGCAGGAAATTATTTTGCCTTTATGTAAAAACAAGGAAGTATGCTTTCAGGACAGGGAATGGACTGGAGCATGTCAAGGTGTCTTTTGAAATAGAGTTCTACATAAGATAGTGCTGTGGATTGGCACTTAGTCGATATGTATAATATATGGGAATTAGTTTTAAATTTCATAAAAATACCTGTCGCTGGTTTATTACCTCCCTCACCGTGACCAGAACTAGTGTCTCTCGTTTGTTTTACTGCTGGATCCCAGCAGGAAGTGCAGTCTAATGACTGGAGGAAGGTTGAGTGACTCATGCGGGGGAGGCTGGAGAAGGGTCAAGTTTTTCAAGTACTTTGCAAGGCTTCTACCAGCTGTAAAAGCAAAGCACAGGGAAATGAAACTGGCAGTTGCTAATTCACCTTTCTCTGACAAATGCAGGCTTCAGCATGAGTGCATAACACATCAGTTTTACCATTAACACATTAATTAGTGTCATTAATTTTTCATGAGTACGTGTTTATTTCTTATCATTGTTATCTGACTTCAGTACATGGCCAGGAATGATACTTGGATTTTTGCAAAACACTGAGCATGTTCAATTTTTCCTGTAAATGCAGTTTCTAAGCAACACCTCTTTGTCCTGAACTATTTTAATCTGTCAATAACCACAGGTTTCTGTATGATTCTAATTATTCTTCTAAACTGCCTTTGAAATACTTAAAACAGGTTTAATATTTGCTCCTTCTGTTATGAATAAAATATTGTGTATTACAAGAGAATCTTTTTCTCACAGGCATCTGTCAAGTCTGACTGGAGAATGTTCTTCAATTTTTGTCCATAGTTGTTGTCTGTAATCTTTGTTTCATTGAAACCAGTGGAAAAGTCATTATTATGTTCACAGAGGGCAGGATTTCTACTGAGTTCAAATTCTCATTCTTTTTCTCTCAGGATTCTTCTCCCTGCCCTTTTGATCTCTGCATTTCTATTGCTCTGTCATTTTAAAATAGTCAGTACTTAACTAACTTATTTTCAAATAGCACTTCCCAAACAAGTGGCAGGCTGTGGTATTAACCACAGTTATTTGCAAACAGTTTCCCATGGCAGGTAAGTTTAAAAGTAGAAAAGCTTCCCCTGTCTGCCATGATACCTGGTGCTCCCTAGTAAAGAAAAGGCTGAGGAAATGGAAGAATGCAGTTTATCTTATTAAAATTAGATTCTGCCTCTTTCATGACTCTCTCTGCCTGCCATTGTTGTTGATTTTTATCTTGTTATTTAGTGTACTTGCTACTGAGACTACTTTTCTGTCCATGTTATCTCTATACTTTCGATTCTTTTACTGAGGGTTTCTGGAGTTGTGCTTTTATTTCTACTGCCTTTTTTTCTATCAGCAGGTCAGGTAACCCTGCAGTTCTTCTTTTGGCTGAGAAGGGTAGGAATGATTTTCTGTGGTGTTGGAATATCCCACTGCTTCTCCTTCTTGTCTGTTCTCCCTCCTTTTGCACTCTACTGTTCTACTGTTTGTTCCCTTTTTCCTCTACAATATCTAGAGTAGTGCTACTATTCCTATTGAGTACCTCAGTATTTCAGCAAGACTATCAGGGTGAAATTCACTCAAAATATTTGGTTTCGTTCTACAGCCTCTGCTGGACTTGATGATGCTTTTTATAGGAACCAAGAATATAGCTGCAAACTCAGGTCTACAGCCCATGTTGTTATTTCCACAGTCATCCATTGCAACAGGTTCATTCTTGATCACTTTTTAAGAATTTTTATAAATGCTTTAGTATAATGTTTCTTTAGGAATACACAATTGTGGATACCACTGAATGTATCACAAATTCCCAAGTGGTAGGAACAGTTGCCCCTCATAGCATGGGACAAAAGAGCATTTGGAATTCCACAGGGCATATGTTTTTTTGTCAATGCAGGCATAGCTGGCTCTGACATACTGTTGAGGGTCAGTTTGTGGATACAGACTTGGCTTCATGAGAGGCATGAAAGTTTTTCCATTGCATTTCAGTTATTGGACAGTGCCTGAAGTGCCTAAAAATTACTTGTGCAGTTCTCCTCTATGGGCATGGAAAGAGGCCCAATACAGATTGAAGGCTGAATTCTAGTACTTACAGAATTCATCATCTTGGATATGAAATCAAAGAGCATCTCTGTATGCTGAGCACCATGGATCCTTTTTTCATACAGTGGTTTTGAAACTGCACCTCAGTCAGTAGATCTGTGAGGGTGGTGAACAGGGCTATGATGAATAAATACATGTTCACTGAACCAAAACTGTTCTTTTCATGGGGGGAAACCTTGTGTTTTATATACCTTAAGAATTGCACAAGGCCTTTCATTCTCTAAGTTCCAAAAATTTTTTGCAACTGTTTACCTATAATAGCATGAAATGTAGCCGGCTTTGCAGAAGACAGGAGCTAAGACCCATGAGACATAGCAGGGGGAGGCAGGAAACTCTGTCTAAGAATAATGTGGGCAGCCTCCTGTCCTTGTGAAAAATGCCACAGGATCTCAGTGTACACAAAAAGTGCCACAACTTTTGAGATACGAATGGGTGGATTATTCCACATGCACATTGTCAAAACCTGGATGATGCTTTGCTTTCCAGGTGAGTAGTCCTCAGGAAACTCCTGGGTTTCAGAATGGCATGGCTCTTCTTTGTCACCCCTTTGTTTCAGAGGTAACTGACAGCACAAGCTCTTTTACCATGCACAGGGGGAGACTGGCCCTGCTAACCCAGCCGTAGCTGGGGAAACCATCCTGCTTCCAAGGGCTGTTGGTCCCAGACATTTTGAGTCAAGGGGGCAAGGAAGTGGCTCAGTTACAACTCTAATGTTGTATTCTGGCCCTCCCTTGTCTCCTTATATCTGCTCTCTGGGAGCTCTAGCACAATATTTTGACTTGTGAGCCCAGAGGGTTGACTGTGTGGCAGACGCTTAAGGTAATTACGGGCTTACTTATACATTTTGCTGTCAAATTACGTAATTTTTGATAGAGGGCATAATGTATGCTTTCTAATACACACTCATGGAAGCTTGGGGTTCTGCCTCTTATTACATAACTTAAAAATCAAACCGTGTGCTTTAACAGGCCCCAGTACAATCGCCAGAGGATGCGTGCAGCATTCCACCCTTTCCTTCCATAACATTCTAGGATGTATAAATACAGGATGCTCTGTGGAAGAAAAGTTTGGATTTGAAGCCTTTAACTGTGATACGTGGAATGTGTTTACCGAACTATGGAAACTACTAGGTGTACAGGAAATGTTGCCTAAGTAAGTAGTCAATATATTCTTAGTGAATTGAGACATGGAATAATCATTCTTCCATCAGCTGAATGCAGTAAATGTGGTTTGCAATCCAAATGTTATTTGCATAGTTTATAGGCTTGCCAGCTATTTTCTTAATGAAGTATATAGTTTTATCAGAACTTTATGCCAACTTCTAAGGAAGGGGAATGGGAAAAGCAGAGAACAACATCTTTCAAAAACAAATGAAAAAGAATTTTTTTTTTTTTTATTAACTAAAAATAAGTTTTCATTATGGTTGCATTTGGTGATACTGGAAGAAATTTTACTTTGAATGTAAAAATGGTTGTTAACATTTCCTCTGCTCCCATGGAAGTGTCCTTTCTTTGGATGGAAGAGAATTTTTCAGCAAGCATCTTTTTCTTAAGAAGATATTGCAACTTCTGTCTGGCTCTAAGTTGTTCACTGTAGTATCCTTTTTCTTCTTCATTCTTATACATCGCTTAAAATGCTAGATAAAGGATTCTTCTTTCTTACTGCTTCTCAGTGAGCAGTTAAATCACATTGAAAGAAGAATAACTGCATGTTAATTAGATTGCATATTAGCTTTATTGACATGGCTTCAATACAGAACTTTGTAGTTGTCTTTTGTATAATACTGTTTGCCTGTAAATGTGTTTTATGTTAAAAATTCCAGTATAATTACATTGTATGTTTCAACTAAAAATATATTTCACAATTAGCATTTCTGGTAGCAATTCATCTATGAGAAACAAGGACAGTATTTTTTTTTTTCCCCTCAAGAAACTGTACCTCACCAAAAACTATCTATATTTACATGTACATGGATAGCTAGCCTACACTGGTGAAACGCTTCAAAAATAGCACATGTAATGTTAAATTATTGTGCAAGTAAAGACTGCAGCACTCCCATTTTCCTCATGGGCTCATGGGCACAATCAGGTGTACCATATTTTAAGAAACACTAAGCCTGTCTGAGCAAAATGCCTGTAGGATCTTGTACTTCTCCCTCTATTTCTGTTTCTTTGCCTTTTTTTCTTTTTTTTTTTTTTTAACCACAGACCTGGCTCAGATTTATGTAGTTCATTTGAAGTTCATGTAGTGAGTGTATTAATCATGCGAAGACCAACAGCTAAATAAAGTTATTTTGCCTTAAAATTTGCGACTCCAAAACTGATCTCATGAGTCGTCTTCTGTTCTTTGGCATGATCCTTCTGTACCCAGTCTGCCCTGTTTTCCATGAGCTGGGGCAGAGGGGAGGAAAAAATAAAGTTCCTATTCCTAATCTAAGACATAGTTAATTGGTGAATTGTGTCCTCCCTGATATTTAAAATTAGACCCACTCACTAAGCCTACTTTCACAGCATTAGCAGAAGTACCACTGTTTTCTCTAAGCTGAGGAAGCATAAAGTAATTATTCCCAGACTGAAAGCTAGTAAACTTCAGACTAGAATTTACCTTTGCAGGTAAAGGTAAGTAATTTCACAGAATACTAACCTTCTTCACATTGCCTCATTATTCAAGGCGAGATCTTTCTAACTTCTTGTCTTCACCCCCAAGTTCTCATTCATTTTTAAACTTTCTTACCTTTCTTCCATTCTGTATTATATTTGCTTAGAATAGAGAAGATACTTGTGCTGGTAGAAAGGGAATGATGTGTGTTTGCTATGCCAAGGTTTTTTAAAAATAACTTACAAGTAGTAGAAATCCATTCATCAAAAATTATTGTTTCTCATTTTAAGGATTTTTGTGTTATGATTATTTGTCTGTCCTTTCAGTAGATTCATAAATGAAAGAACCAACATGGTTATTCAATACAGATTTGAGGAAGAAAGTGAGGAAATGTTTCTATTTAATTGTCAACAAGAAAATTAATGAAAGCTGTTGCTCCCACATGAAGAAAATAGGTTTAACGTCCACTCATTTCTTCCATTGTTAAGCTGTGAGTAGATTTCAAGCTATTTAAAATTGCTGATCCTGAAAAGCCAACCTACATGTAAGACGTTCAGAGAATGCATAGTAGAATCTGGAGGAGACCAGGTGAGGATACATGAGTTAGACAAATTCCTGTTACTTTTCATAAGTAATTACTTATTTATTCTTACCTATGTCAGAATCCTCTGCTTTGTGTAGATAATTAGTAACTTTAATGTTTTCATCCAGAGAAAGGCATACAACTATACAGGTTTTTTTGGTTTTTTAAAAATAATTTTGAACTTCCATTTTGCAGTGATTGGTGAAGAAATATTGAGTGTGCATCTCTTAAGTGCTACCTGTCTGCAATTTAGCTCCTAATGTGACAGTGCTTTTTTGCCTTAAGCCTTTGGTGTATTTATTCTCCCGGTGTCTCAGAAAGGTTATGAATATCTAAGGATGCCTAAAAATTAAATAAAAAATGAACTTAATTACATAAGGTGAAATACACATGAGGTTGTGATCCTGAAACATTCTGTTTCCCTAAAAAACACCTTTCTGGCATACTTAGTGGCTTCTTCTCTTGTCTAAGGCTCAAAACTACCAGTTGTCTCTATGCTGAGTAAGCAGAAAGAAATTATTTGTAGAGTGAAATGCAGTTCAGACAAGAATTTAAGTTTACAGGCACAGGTAAGTAATTTCACTGACTAATAACATTCTCCACATTGCTTTGTTTTTTTGCCCATCCCACAATCTAATGCTTTTCACCACTTCTCTAAGGCCATCAGTGGAGGAAACTTTTGCATATGAAGTGAAATGTTATACCAGGAAATTATTATTCAGGAATGCTCCATTCCAAATTTAGGGCATTAAGATGCACAGATTATTTTAAAAGAAAAACATACAAGGGGGACGTAACAATAAGTCTGCCTTGCCTGATCAGTTTGTTTCTAAATAGCATCATGCAGTTAAAGTGCAGGAAAGTGTTGCTGGAGATCCTCTGTTAGAGCTGTGAGGAATGGAGGACGTGAAGGGGAGTTTCTTTATTCAGTGGTGTTTGCATTTCTCACTGTTGCATGCCCTTTTCCCCTTGCCTGAAGGGGAAAACCAGAAATGTATGGCACTGTATTTGGGATAAAAATTGAATTCTTGTGACTGAATTTAAATTTTGTTGAACTTGACTGAGAAAATCTGGAGGTATAAAATTTGGACCAACAATGCTTTGCTACATGCTTACATGTTGATTTAAACTACTGGGTCCTATCCATCAAAGCTTGTATTTTAGAATATACTTTCTGTGAATCCTTATGAAAAGTATAGCAAGCTCTTATGCAAATGCCTATTGTTTATAGAATAGTTCAGAACTGTGTGCCTTACCTTATTTCTCTAATACCTATTTCTGCAACTCCGAAGTAAAGAATGAGGCTTTAAAAATTAGAGGGCAACATCTGTTAAGCCTGGCTGTTTTGCATATCTGTATACCATATAAATTTGCTCAAATGATTTGAAAATAGGTATGCATGAAAGTATAACTAGCATTTAGTTCACTGACCATAATGTGCTACTCATTGAGACAAGATTATGACTTGCAAATGGATCTGCAGTATTAAGTAATTTTGCAGATGTGTAAAAAGTCTTCTCTGAAAGGACGGCAAATCGTGTTAAGTAAGGTGAAGTGGATAACATGATTGCTAAAATCTTTAATTGCTGAATAAATATCTTAATAGCTGAAGGGATGCAGAGGTGCCTGAGATCCATGTCTCTTTGCACTGAAAGCTAACAAGACAGTCCTCTGCTCTTTCACCCTCATTACCACTTCAGTTTAGTATATGAAACTTACAAGATTTAAGTATTGGCATGAATAAATGTGACCAGACAAAACAGTAAACAGGATCGTGTCTCTGCGGTTTTCAGTAAGTGATGCTAAAAGCAGAACTAGCATCCAAAATGAGGGAACAGAACTTTGGATTTCAATGTAGTCACTTCAACATACACAAAGATTAATCTTTTCTCTAGAAGCCACAGTTAGGTATTACTGTGGCATTTTTCTTCAGCCTTTTATTTGCTGTTGCTTATTGCTGTTTCCTAGAGAAAGTGAAGAAGGAAATACCTGAGGAAAGGGCCCTGTGACTAGTGCAATAATCAGATTGATTTGGGAGCCAAAGCTGTATCTGTTCAGAAACTTAGTTCATCGTATGCATGTTTAGTGAGGTATAGGAAGGCTGACCACAAGTAAATAATGGATGTTTAGGCCCCTGTATTGCTGAAGTTACCAAGAATTTTGCGTTGTGGTATGGGTGTCAAAAGGGAAGAAGGTGATTAAGAAAAAAAGCTCACTGCTTAGACTGGGGTAACTGGATTGCTATGCAAAGACTCTTGCAGTAGTGAGCAGCAACTGTGTTATGTCTGTATTGGATGGTATAATGCCGTGCACACAGCTTAGCTCTCTAAGAAGGAGAGTTGTATTCACTTTCGAGTAAACAACAACTCTTTCTCAGGATGCTGCTTCAGTTCCGGGGCTGGCAAGATCCCCAGTAGCTTGGGTATTTCATGTTTGCTTTAATGCACAGCGTGCAAGTGCCAAGTCTGTATTTGATTTGCAAAGGACAGAAATGTACTGGTTTCTGCTTAATTTCCTTGTTGATGTTGTATGTTGTCTCCATGGTGTAACGGTCCTTTCACAGAGTCAATTTTTTGAAATACAAATTTTTGTAGGAAACAGTAGTTTCACACCTGTGTCCTCTGAACTTGGCAGATGCCTGAATCCAAGTGACAGAGGCTTCATCATGGAAGGCAGAGGTACAGTTTATTTCCAATGCATTGTTCATCTGTAGAACAACAGTATCTGTTCACTGTTGGCCTGCTGCAAGTTACAGGAGTGTACAGGCACCTTTCTGTACAGGGGAACAGGTTTCTGTCTGTTAGCAGTACCTCTGTGTGTCACACCCTCATTACAATGTGTTTCATTTTATATTCCATTTTCCTTGTTAATTTGATCCTGTCAGTAGTTAAAACCAGGTAATTTGATCCAGAAATGATGTGAATCATCTATGGAGAATTGAAGCGTACAGAAATTTAACATGAGAGAGAGACCTGTCTTGCACCTGTTTTTTTGCACTAGTATACAGTGACCCTAGAGAAGTTAAACAAGGAATTTTCTTTTGAAAGAGAAGGCAGAATTTCTGCATGATATTAAGGAGAAAAGAGCCTCAGGGAGGATCTTTCAATCACTGTGAGCTGACAAAAGGCTCCAGAGCCGCACAGTCCACTTTTAGTGTCATGTTGAAGAATGGAGACACAGTTCAAGGGTGTGCTATTAGTATCACCAACCCAAACTTCAAGTGTTCTTGTGATGAAAAGGACCCTGCTGTAGACAGCTAGTTCATCTGCTGAGTGGTAGTAACATGAGAATACTACCAGGTCATTTCTTGAGATCTTGTTAAAGTTACAGTTCAAAAAATTGCTCAAGAAATTCGAGTCTTTGGTTTATTTATCATTATTTTTAAGCTGAAGCATGATTTTTTTAAATATAGAAGCCTGATTTTTTTTTAAATATAGAAAATGAAAACAAAAGAGAACAGCCAAGAGAAGCATAGGCACTGCTGTCATCTTTATTATTACCCTGTGCCTCACTCAGGTGGAGCTCACAGTTACCTGAGCTACTATCAGACTCATGCCTCGAGGACATGTACAGTGCTCGTGAGACAGGGCTTTATAGAGCAGACTCACACAGCACTGTGCTTCAGAAATGAAGTGATTGCCGGCCAGGAGAAATGAAAAGGGAGTATTACATTAATTCCCACTGCAAATGTGATCTGGACCAACAAGCTGTAACCTGCACTGACAAGAAAATTATTCTTGCAACTGTATTTTAAGGGGGGAAAGCATTTTTGGGTAAGATGTAAGGCAGTTTCCATTTGGAGGTGTGGAGGATTGCCATGTTACAAGTGACAGGGTGAAACTCTGGAGTGGGAAGCCATAGAATAGTTCTAGTTAGCAACTTTTTGAGGCATCCGTGTGTCATTCATCAAACTTGCCTTTTGTCTGTCTGAAAGCAGAACAAACAAAGGAGATGGGCTCCTACATCGTTCATCTCAGTGAAGTAGATAATCTTGGTTCACTGAGCAGAATATAAAAACAAGTCATTCTCGATGGCATATGCTATAATGAATGCTTGATTTTGAATGTCTGAGGAGAGCACGCCCTCCCCTCAAAGTCACAGTCTGAGTGTGACACCCGCAGCTTCCGTGACCGAAGAGGCTGAGAAAAATGTTTTAAGGGAGGAAGTCTTGATGGGACATCAAGGTAGGCGTTTATAAACTGTCATGACATGAAGCCCCGTGTGAGGACAAATAAATACATGAGCTTGTTTTTTCAATTTATAAAACTCTGTTTACCATGGTTCATAAAAATGGGAGCAGTAATTAGGATCAGTATGCAAATGCTATTTAAACTCTCTGCAATTATTCCCTACCTCAACTGTAGCTTTCTTCCCCATTTTCTTTTCTCCTTCAGCACATTTCAGCCAAAACACAACCCACACCGAATTGGCCCTGCAGCATCAAATCTGACAGATCTAAACTGTACTAAAATAAGGCAAAATGAATTCATGAAGTTGGAGATTTTATACAGGGCACCTGCCAGCTTTTCAGGAGCTAACCAGGGGAGTGTTCTCAGAGTAAAGCACCTCAGGACACCTGTCCTCTGTCATGTATAGGTTCCACATTAAGTAAGATTAGTGGATGAGAACAGTATTGTAAAGGACAGCTGAAAGGAGTCTGAGGGTCTAAGTGGATGGCAAAACAGAGCAATAATGTTCTTATATAAAACCATATACAGTAATGGCATTTCTGCATCTTTCATCAGCCAAAGTTTTGAAGTGCTCTAAAGATGAAATTCTGTAGGAGAATATAATGTTATTCTATACTTCACTCTATAAATCCAACCATGAGATCCTCTGACATCAAACAAAAATGTTGTTTGGTCATTGGTTTTATCTGGATGGACCAAAACATAGAAACCCAAGAGGACCACAGCACACCACCACAGAATTCAGGCATGTTTGCCCTCTTGAAACAGTCTGTGTGGTCTTTCTGTGCCTCTGGTAACTGACCATGATTCACTGGCAGTACACTGGTCTGGGTGTTGGATGGTACATCTTCACCTGAGTCTTGGTTCTGGCAGAACACACATAAATCATTCACTGCCATCAACAGAAACCAGAAGAATGTGAGTCTGCCAGCCATTTCTTCATCCACACAGTCACTAGGAAGGGTAATGCCACGAAACTCTGTGGCACCCCACAAGAAAGCAGTCTCGGGTGTACAAGCAGTAGTCATCTTAGGGGAAAAACAATACATAGAGTCACTGCATGACTCCATACATTATTTCCTCTGTGCCCATGGGACCACAGATGAGTCAGCAACAGTTCATGCTTTGTAGTAACAAAAGTAGCTGACAATTGTAACAAAATCAGTATGGATGCTTGGTTCTCATCCAGGGCCAGCGGGAGGTTCTCAACCAACAAAGCCAATACAGTCTAGTCTATCAGGACATCTGTTGCTTATGAGGGGAGTATTGTAAACAAAGAACAGCCCTTTCTTCGTGTTTTATCTGCTCATTAACAATGTGATGCCTTGTGAACCATAAACATACAGCTTGTGTTAGTTACTGGCTTTGGTGCTGATTACAGTGTTGTCAGATAGGAAGTTGCCTCTTTTCAGATATTTGCAGCATTGTTGCTGGTCCAGAGTGGAGCTGCATCACTGAGGTGACTGTGGTACCACCAATGGTTGGTTTTCAAACTCCATAGAAAATTCTCTCTGAAAAGTATAAAGCCCATATGAAAGACAAAAAGCCACGACTGTGCTCTGCCAGAGAGAGAACACATGAGAGACTGAGGCTGTCACCGAAATGTCCTTGCAGGAGCAGGATATTTTTTAAATGAGAATTTCCAAGCATTCATGGGAAGCAGATGATGCCTTAATGCAGAGAAAAGATCCCTCCCACCTAGTGGAAAAACCTTGTTCCTGAACTCCTTACTTTGTGATTGATTCAACCCTCAGGATGCAGGGGAGCACTACCAGCAGACATCCAGGGTGAGAGGAGAGCTTCTCTCCCACAGTTATGCAGATAGTGGCCAATCTTTGCAAGAAGATGACATAAAAACCTCATAAACTGTGCATCAAAGAGAAGGATTAAATCCTGTGTGACTCTGCCAGGTGTCCAGTTAAGTCCCTGAATCATGGAAAAGAATTGTGCAAAAGAATCATGGAAAGTTGGGTTGCTTTTTAAGTGCTGTAATGTTCATGGCAAAGAATAAGCCACTTCGCAAGCCCCATCTCAACTCTTGTGCCCCAGGCAGGAGAGATCATACATTTTTCACAATCCTTTTTCTCCTCCAGATGGATTTGACTAGAGGAGCAAAGTAAGTGTAGTCTTAGAGGGGGATTTTATTGTTGGGCATTTGTAGGAGATAGTACCAAATCTCTCCAGAGTTTCGTTGTGATGACCTACCTCTTCACCAAATTCCTTTGAAAAGTCCTATTTCTGTTGCATTGTTCCCATTTACTTGGCACTTGGTATCTGGGTTTGGCTGTGATTTACCTAACAGCTTGAAAGCACACTGCACCACAATCTATAGAGGGTTAAATATTCAGTGTTGGTGTATGAGTCCCTTTGACCCCAGTAAGACTTCTGCTCATGCAAGAGCAGGGAGTAAATCCTTGTCTCTGGCAGCCCTCAGGCAGTAGTTAGGATTTGTTCTAATTAATGGAGTCTCTAGTAGGAATTATTCTGCATTTCCCAAATACGTAACCAATGAGTTCTTCTGTTAGTTCGTTGTTCTGCTTTAATAGGGCTTTCAAACATTTCCTCTAGGCTTTCAGAGAAGTTGTTTCAAGTGCATTATTCAGTATTTTAGGCTGTGCTTGTCATTGCATTCTTTCTAATCAAAATACCTCTTTGGTTATTGTGTATATCCATAAACTACAGACAGCATGCAGTACATAGATTTGGCTGCTTTTCCATAGACATTCTGAAAATTGTAAGCAAAATTGCTTTTCATTTTGTCTGACAGCCAGTTTTAATTTTATTCATTATTTTATCAGATTATATAACATTTCTGTTGTCTGCATCTGTCTTCTGACTGTTTTCGTCTCTCTTCCTTTTTCCCCCATTATGTTTATGCTGAAAATATGAAAACAACAATAAAGAAGAGACCAATAATAGCTTCTTGCAGTAAAAAGGGCTTATTAAAAGGATATTTTCTGCCTGGGTGAAAAAATTCCTTGAAAATATCATAAATACTTTATAACACACAGAGCTACACTTTTATTGTCTTCAGAGCTTGATGGTCTAGATAAGCCATTAAAAAAAAAAGAACTAAAATGTCACATTTAAAAAAAATAATTAGGAGAATTTTCTTCACAGTCCAATTAGGCAGATTCTAGATTAAATATCTTTTTAAAAAGAATTAAGTAACTATACAACAGATGAGAGCTTTTCAAACCAGTCTGATGACAAAGCAGATATACTTTCATTTTGTAGAAAAATTGTTAATACTGTAACATCCAATGAGCTTGGTTTTATTACATGTTTACAAGGCTCTTCATTGTGGTCTCAGCAATATGAAGAGCTCTGCAAATATGCAATAAAAACTGAGCAGATTTGATGTTAGCACTATTCATTGGTGTCCCTCATAGCAGGGAACCTCTATTTAAATAACCACTTAAGGTTCTTGATGTGCTCCCCAGCCTTGGATTCTAATGATGAGCAGAAGGAGGATCTTTCTACTGAAGTTTTTAGATCATGTTTTGTTTTCTTTTCTATAAGTACATAAAGTCTTTTATTTAAGATATTCAAGATTTGCTGGTAAGGATGATTCATAACTGAAGTCCAGTTTTCCTTTGGGATAAGGCACCAGTGTTTGTTTTTTGTTTTTCTAGCATAGCAACTGAATTTCATCATTCATTTTGTCATTTAGCAATAGAAGACAACTTCACCAAAGAAGCTTACAGTACAAGGAAAATTGGAAGTAAATGGAAGCCATATGTTACTATATTTTCCAAGGTTAAGAAAAAGCTATAGTTTGTCCTATATGGTTTTTACTGAGAGAGAAGTATACTTTGCTATCAGTAGCCTTGAGTTTTTAGGGTTTTTAAAATATGTATTTATTTTGTTAATGATAGTTTGAAGAATGCATTATGCCCAAAGTGTTCAGAGCAAGGTTGCTGCCTGGCAGTAATCCATTTCTTAACTTATGTACAACTGTGGAGTTATTAATGCTAGTCAGGTTATGTGCAAGGATTCAGGAAAATTCTTTATTCCTCATTGACTCCTGACAGTTATTGTACCTAGGAACTGGGTAACGTGTTCTGAAGTGAGCAATTATGGAAATGTTTACTTCACTGGCTGCATGTAAATGTGTGCAGAGAATGTACCAGAATTTTTCCTTGGGGGTATTTAATTCTCTCCAGGGCAATGAAAATCAAATGATTTCTTTTTTTTTTTCTTTTTTTTTTTTTCCAAAGCTGGGATGTTTTTTTTAAGTGCTATAATGCAGCTGAATAATGATGAATGCAGTAGACAGAAAAGAAATAGGGAGAGAACTACCAACAGATCTGGAAAACAAATTTTAAGGTGGAAGCTAAAACCAAAAAGGAAAAAAGGGGTTAGGGAGCAAGGGAAAGCTTGTGACAGATTCAGGTTTGCTGGAAAAAGGATATAAAATGGATACTCTAGTATTCAGGAGTAGTAGAGTGCATGTAATACATCTGTTTTTTAAGAACATAAGCGATTGGCTCAGTATTGTTCACATCGCAGGGCATCACATTTGCTTGTTAATTAAATGCAGTACCAGTACCTACTGTCCCTGAACAGTTGGGGAAAAAAATCCCGATATGTATACATATCTGAAATTTCTATAGATGCATGTGGATCTCATGCAAATTACAGCTGAATTGTTACTGGTGCTTTTTAGTGCCTTTCTCCCCTAGTATTTCACCACTACTTCTATGTAGCCTTTGAGAAAAGGAAACTGGTTTACAAAAAAGGAATTTAGGCAAGTGTAGAGCTTCTAGGAGAAATTGAATGGGATGTTTTCATCACTGAAATTGTTTTTAAAGCCAACTCATTCTGTAAATGTACATTAAGGTCATATATATAAGCAATTTGAACTGAAATCCTGGAAAATCTTACTTATTATGTAACCTGTGCCTGAATCCAAACTTACAGTGTATTCAGCGATGAATGCTTGCCAAAAGGAAACTGAATTAAATTTTCTGGGCTTTCTAAATACAATTCTTAATCATATCAAAGTGATTTCAGAAAACTGGAGTTTTCACATACTGTTTTAAAGTAGTGAGAGTAAATATTGCTTTAAATTGGCCTCGGTGGTCATATGCCTGTCATTAGGCTAGAATTGGATTACATTAATTAAAAAAAAATAGTTTCTGACCTTTCTGCTCTCATTTTTTGTGTGTATTTTTCCTGAATTTCTTAAGGAAGGGTTTCATAAAAAGGGTTTTATGTCTTGCAGAAAATTGAGTTTTGTAGACATTACCTAACTCTTGATTTGTCACACTGGGATCAATAACATTTCGCTGCTCTTAAACACACAGAATCACAGGGGACACATAATGTTTTTTATAAGTGCAGTAAAGTTAACGTGTTGTTGAAACAAAAACTCCTCTGACAGTCCTGTAATAAGTACACTCTGAAACTAGCAAATTATCTGTAATACTAGGAAAGGCAGGAAGGGCGCTTAAGAGTACAGGGTGTACGTTGTGTGCACTAGGTGCAGCATGAAGACAGAGAGAGGGATATTCTAAATTACCCCCTCCCTCACATGTCAGAGACATGGTTTAGAGCTGGATTTCCCTGGGATCCGTGGTGTGAGATTGATGCAGTGGCCACGAGCAGATTTTCAGCTGCCTTTTACCCCTCTCTGAAGCGAGTGCCTCAGCACCTCTTCAGCACAAGTGGGGGCTGCTGTGACTCCGTGAGTGACTCCAATAGCTGTAAATTTATGCAAAGGGATAGCCCAGTAAACTGGGCAAGAAAGGGAGAATGCCAGATGAATGGACGCCCAGTCCCCTCCCCTAATGCAGTCAAACAGAAGTTTGCTCCTCCGACTCTTGCCACTAGAACCCCCCAAATGACTCTGGCATTTTAAAGTAGCTTTGAATAATGTCTGAATGAAGGAAGGACCCTCTCTCTACTGTCTATTGTCTAGAAAATAAATAGAATTCAAATAATACATATATCCATCTTTGTTTCCTAATTTAAAGAATCAAAGGAACTGATGTTAGATTAATTTGTAAAGTTGCACTGAGATGACTGTATTGTGTTGCCAAGTTTCATTCTGGTTTCATACCAGAAAGAAAAAAAAAAGTGTTTTTGATATTTTATGCATAGCTTTAGTGATTACAGAAAAGGGAGGGTGGGGGGAATAATGTGAGGGAGATTTCCATTTATGCAGGAAATGCAGCTACAAGATCCTGAAAGGTGTGGCTGATGCATGACCTTTTCTTGGATTTTCTTCCTTGAGAGATTTAAGGGCAGAAAAGGTTGAAAAGCTGTTTAATGTTAAAAGAATTTTGGATATTGATGGTAGCAGGCAGTGGCCCTTTTATACACAGTGGAAGTTCTGGAAGATAGATGTAGCCTGATGTGAAAATCTTGTCACTTTGTGTAAGCTGGTGCTATCCATCCTTCAGCACTTTGCAGAGAATGTAGTTTTATGTTCATTTAATAATTATCCATTTTGGTTGTACTTGTCGGGGAGAGCTTCTTGAGCCCCATCAGTTTTTCAGAGAAGCACCACTCAAGCTCTTCTGCTGAAAATGTTTTTCCTTTCCTCCCTTCACTTCATTCCACTCTTCCCCTTATCGACACACTCATCAGTGCCAGAGCTCTTCAGTATTCAACTCCTGTCCTTTGTGAAGTGATTTTGCCCAGACACGTCTGGCTCAGGGTGAAGTGCCCTCCCCTGAGAGCACGCACTGCAGCCCCAGGTCGCCAGCACCATGAATACATTATTATCCCAATTTCCATCCTGTTGCCACGGCAGCACTTTTGGAGCTGCTGGGTTATTAAGTCGTACATCACTAATACCCTGATATGAGCAGAAGTTGGATTTAATATCGGCCTTTGATCAGATTACCTCCCAACAGTCAGCTGTCATTAGAAAATTCCTTTGCTCATTATACCCTCGGAGCTCTGGCCTGTGTAGAAGAGGGGTGGCAGGCCTGATACATGGAGGCAATTTCCAGCCTAGGCCTTGTATTGTACACTTAATTTATTTTCTGACCTTTCTGATATTTGGAAGATGCTGTACAACTCCCCCTCTCTCTCTTGCTCTCTTCTTTTCCTTGTGTGTGTGTTCGTATGTATATGCCAATCTTTAGTTTTGTGGGGGTCTCTCTTTTTTTTTTTTTTTTTTTTTTTTTTTTTTGTCTCTTGCCAAGTGATACTGTACTTTGTAGGAGAGTGTCTGTTTTCTGCCTGTCCTTGGGTAATGTATAAAACATGGTGCTTCAGGTAGAGATGAAGGGTAAACTGATGTCCCCCTAAATGGCCAGCCTGTGTATGCACCTAACACTTCACTGAGCAATCTGTCAACATGTCAGCAACACATGTTTTATAAAAAGCCTCCAGTGGGAGCAAAGGCTCCTGCCAGGGCTTAGGAAATGCTTTGAATTCAGCAGATTTCTATTGCTGGAGTCCCCCGAGGTTCCTTTTACAATGCCTACATTTCAGAAATTTGAACTTGGGACCCTTAGGGGGTTCTCTCCGAATGCCTGAAAATGTAGAGTTATATTGTTGCGTGTCCCCAAGCGGTCTTTACTAATACCTGAATTCGGAGAAGCTGGAAATTACAGAGCTCCCCAGGGGGAGCTTTATCCACACCAGGAAGAAGAGAATAACTCTGCAGGGAGATTGCTTAATGCATTGCTGAAATAAAAGAATTTGAGAGAGATGGGTTGAAGTGGGGTTTTTTTTCTTCTTTTCTGGCCACTCCTTCGGCTTAGCTAAGTCCTTAAAGACAAAGTCAGGGTAAAGAAGCAGCTGGGCTTTTTTTAATGAAATTTTAGATGTGGCTTTTGAAACAGTGAGTTGACGTGTACGTGTGTGAGTGGATGTGCAGGCATACACACATCCTGAGAATGTTTCTGTTACATATAAAAGTTTATTTTGCTTCTGTGGTGCATCCTTGTTTTTCCCTGTGTCCCTCTCCCTCAGATGCCTGAGTGTGCTTACCCACTCTGTGTTTTAGCCTTCAGAAGTACTCCTGCTTGCAGTTTTCACACCATTACTAACTTGACTTAGGTTGCAGTTTGCCTGCCCACTTCTGTGGTGCCTTTTTCTGGAGCAGCCTTGCCTCCCTCCCAGACCAACAGGACGTGCCTTTTCCTGCTCAGAGCGTTCAGTGCTGGTGCTCAGCACCCCGTCCTCCGTTTGTCCCTTGCCTTGGGGACAGAATGTGCATGCCAAAGCCAGGCCAACCCCGCACATGTCCCAGATATGCTTCACAAGGCGAGGGATAAATTATTTTTAAAAGCACCCTATGGTTACAATAGGAGGCTTCACGTTATACTGGTCGTGATTTTGCCAAGCGTCCAGGACAGCAGGAAAACGCGAAACCCAACTGTGTGCTTTTTGTCATCCCCAGAAAGGCAAAAGCCTCTCTCCTTGCAGGCTGCTTTTCCAGATCTTTCCGTGGCCGGCTTTTGACACTGCATCGCCTGCCCCTACAGGGAGGGAGCCGGGGCTGGGCTGTTTCCCGCAGTCCCGGGGGACGCAGCCCTACCTCGGAGCCGTGTGCGGACAAAGAGGAGCGAGCGCTCGCACACGGCTCGGCCGGCCCGTGCAAAACAGTTCCAGCTGTGGCTGCTCATGGATTTGGGGGAGGGGGAGGGAAGGCATCGCCCTGTGTTTTAGGTGTGGCTGCACGCATGGAGCCTGCTCGAAACACTGCTTTTAACTTCCTTAGAGGAAGGGAAAGGGATATAAACAGGGAGTGATTCTCAGCTCAGGGAAATTATAAGAGCATTTTAAAACCTAAAGTGCGGTTTCAGGTGGAATTGGCATTTTACTCTGTTTTGGGGGAGTATAAAAATATTTTTTCCCTCATTCTACAGGAAATCTTTTCCTCTGGCACTTCTTAGTAAATGAGGCAAACTCTGCACTGCATTTGGATTTGGTGGCCTTAAATGCTGCGAGCTTACAAAAGACACATATCACTTTCCAAAAGGCTAGTTTTCCCTGGATGATTTTGCTGGGTGATTTTCTTTCTCATTTTTCCTCCAGAAATGTATAAGGTGGCAAAGTTAATTACCCCGAGTGCAGGCGTAAAAAGTTTGAAAGCATGTATGGTTTTAACTAATCCTTTTGCTCATGTGGTTGCTGTCCTCTGAAGGTTCTCTGTTACTATGGCAGAATAATTGACGAGCAGGGGAAGCTTTTGATCACCCACAGAACAGTGCATGTTTGGGAAAGGGCAGGATGGAGGGGTTTGTACCATTCAGAGATGAGAGAGCAGGAGCTGAGGCTGGCATGCGCCTTCTGCAGAGAGACCTATTTAAAAAGAAAACCTAAACTATTCTTTCCTTCCCAGAGTATGAGAGCCAGGCAGTATTTTTTATCCTTAAGAAAAGTAATGAGACAACCTGCTTTTGATATTTGTAAGTGCAAGTCAAGCTGAGCCTCCTGCTATATTTTGGTAACACTTCCACTGGACAGAATGTTTGTCCTGTTCATTACAAAAGTGGTGCCAGCTGCCTGTCTGACAAAGCAAGTGTATTTAAAGTGCCTCACTGTGTGTTTAATGCATTTGAAGAAGGTGTTTTGTATTTTAAGTACTTATAGGCGTCCAGTGAAACATTTGCATCTGGCACCCTTTTTAAAAATAAAAGAGGAGACATTTTCTCTTCCATGTGGTGCCTTTCATGAAAATGCATCTGTCCTCTTATGTAGTCATTATCGAAAAGAGAAAGGTTTTGTACTTTGGGATTTTTAATTTTTTTTTTCTATTTATTTTAGTTGTATTGGTAAGAAATGTGTCTCTCATGAATAATGTCAGCAGGAGTTTCCCATTAAATGGTGTTGAGCATGTCATGGACAACTCGATTTAACTTTTAAATTTTCTATTGCCTCCTTAGGAAGGATCCAGATATTTCATCAGCATAACCTTAAATTTATTTCCTGGGGAGGCCACATTTCTTGTTTTCCCAACCCCCAGCCTTGAGCACAAAGTCATTCTCTTTTTCAGAGTAACTTCAGAGCAAAGTCGGGCTGCCAGATGGAGTGCTGCTGCACTGGTTTCCCTCTCTCAGACACCGAAGCATGTTATTTTTGAACCATACCCTGTCTCCCCTTAAGGCTCAAAACTAAAAGACTAGTCTGAACTCTGATCTCTGGCACGGTGGCATGATGCACTGCGTCACTCTTAGCAGGCCAGTGTGTTGCATTTTCCTCCTTTCCAAATGAGTATAATGTCATTCCTTATCCTTTCTAAGATTTTCACCCTGGAGAAATGTGGTCAGGATTATTCAGAGGAGTTGAGTACAGCTCAGTACTTTCGGTTTGACTCAGATGCACTAGGAATATGCAGTTGTGCGACCCAGTATTCTTAACCAGATTGTCTATTTAGAAGGCAGCAAAGAAAGACAAGCAAGGTTTCCACTGGAGAGAGGCTACTTTCACAGCGATACATCTGTTCTGTGGTGGCAGGCAATGTCATTTGCCTTGTCTTTTAGTAGAAAAGGAAAAAAAGTCCAATTGCATGTGGAGAAGCAAAGCACAGGATGTGTAAACTATTTTGTTTTTTAGTTGTTAGTATTCCAAACTACTTAAGTAACCACTAATTACTTTTTCTTTCTTTTTAGTACTCTTCTCCTTTTTGTTGTTGTTTTTCAGCTTGCCACGTTTGCTATATCATAACCCTGTGCTTGATTTGAGGTCTACCCGTGGGTCAAAGTTGGTACTTCAATATGCCAAATTAAGTCATCATTTCTGTTTAGCTGGTTAGATATGCTATCAGGAAGACTTTCCACGTTTCCCACCTGACAGTGGTTGTGAAATGTGCACACTGCTTGCTTTGTCAGCGTAGTAAATTTTAACTGAAAAAAAGAAAAAGAGAAATCCTGTTTGAACAGACGCTGTGTTTTGTTTGTACAGTGTGCTGGCAGGCCAGAGTGGTGCTTCTTTTCTCAATGAAGCCTGTGTGTTGTATGAATGACTAAAGCTTTCGGCAGCCCCATCATATAACAGTGTCATAAGCAATTGTCTCACCCATGTGTTAGAGCCTGCTCTGTCTCGTAGCAGCTTCTCTGAATATTGACAACTTCCACAATAAAAGGAATCAATATGTAGAACAATGCAGAAACTTCTAAACCATAAAATTAAATTAAAAAGTGCTGTCTGAACTGGAAACCCAACATAACACTTCACACGAGGTGCGCTATAGAGTTTTTTTTGTAGGACACTGGCTAGTCTCTTGGAGTCATCACATTTCTAGTGATGGAAAAGTGATAACTAACAGAAAAAATTAAGGTTTGTTTCTTTGATCTTTTATGAATCAACCATCCATTTCACTGGGAGGTGTTTGTGTGGTTTGGGTGCCTGGGTAGGGCTGCTTCCAGTGAAGCTCAGGGTTTATTTCTGAGTCCAGCAATTGTGAGTTTTTCCAGCCTCATTCACTAGTCACAGCAGTATGGGAGAAGTGCTTTTTCCTGTCAAGGTAAGCAGTGGGCATCTGAGCCTGTTCCTGGTTTGTGGAAACTCCCAGATACTAGCTGTGAGCAAGCTGAAGGAAAAAGACTCTTGTTTTGGCTTCTGCAATGTGGCAGCACCTCAGGAAGCTGCTTGGGCAGGTGCCTGCCTTCAGATAGATAACTAGTTTTCTCAATTTCATTGATTGTGTCATATCTCTTTGCCATTACTGTGGGCTGATGTGAGGGTATCTCAGATAGAGGCTTATGGTGTGATGTCTTCCTGTTTTAATCTAGACATCAATATGAGCAGCATTCTGGTGAGGACCATGTGTTCTATTTTCAGGTGAAAGAGACATAAGTCATAGAGTTACAGAATCATTTAGGTTGGAAAAGACTTCTGAGATCGTCAAATCCAACCTTTAACTGATCACTACCTTGTCAACTACATCATGGCACTAAGGTCCATGTTCAGTCTTTTCTTCAAGACTTCCAGGGATAATGACTCCATCACCTCCCTGGGAAGTCCATTCCAATGTTTAACGACCTTCTCTGTGAAGAAACTTCTCTTGCTGTCCAACCTGAATCTCCGTGGTTCAGTTTGAGGCAATGTCTCTCTCTGTTTTGTCATCATCCCCTTTTTTCTCTTCTTCTCTCAGTGTCATCATCTTTAGCTAGTTTAATTGTGAGGAGTGTCTGAAAGACATCAGTGATTTCTAGTTTGCTTGCCTACCTGAGAGAGCAGCAGGCACATGCACCCAAATGACAACTTACCTGTGACAGGGCAGCCAGAGTGTGCCCTTTTCACTTGTATTCTTGTCTGGTGTTCTTGTTTATCAGTAACAAAGAGGTCTGTGTTTGTGATTTCCTATGTCCTTGTTTCTTGTGGTGGAATCGTCTGATGCTTAATGGGTAGGAGCATGAAGTAAATCTGCTGTTCTTGGATTACTCTAGAGGAGACTGATTTCTTCATCCCGTCCTTCCCTACCCCCTTGCTCCACCCTCTTATGGTGTCAGTTGCCTTGAGTCTGCTGATGTGCATCTAGGATGATTGGAGTTGTATCCTCAAAGAAGGCACTGAGAAAATAATTCTTTTCTACCTTGCTCTCTGTTTGCTCAGAATTTATAGGAACTTGATAGCACGTGGATTATTTTCCTGAGTGAGATTTAGTTGCAGTAAACCAATGGATCCAAAAGAAGATCCATAGCAAGTGGGTTATGCACAGGCAGGTGGATGCTGTCTGATGGCATTGGCTTCACTTTTGAGGGGAAGTTATTTAGTTTCCTGCCTCAGAAGTGGTCCCAATCCAGAGTTCTGGGAATGGAATATTCCCTCAGCGGCAGTCTCTCTCTTCACTGTTATCCTTTAGACCCCCAAAATGGAATGTTATCTGTCAGGTTGAAGAGCTCTGGATGGTAATCCCAGTGAAGCCCATCAGTGCCGCTTCTTAATCAGCTGGAGAAGTCACTGCTCAATGATGTGGAGCACCCCTTGCCGCATCCCTTGAGTGCAGAATCCAGTCTGGGATCTCTCATGAAGCAGTGCCTAGTGTTAGGAAAACACATTTGTTTTGCACGGTGTATGGGAACAACAGTCACTGTCTGGCACAGACCTTCTTCCTCAAGGCCCATATTTTGATCACTGTGTCTCCTTTTAAAATGGCAAATTGGTACCCTTCCAAAGTAATTTTATTTTACTAGAATAAGGGCTGCTGCTGCTTCTTCTATATTTTTTTTTCTTAAATGTGATATCATGTGTTGAATTGGAGTATTGTGTCACTGCAGTGTGTGACATTACACTGTAAAATATAAAGCTATAAAAGTCTGCAATTTATAAAACTGTATTAGGTGCTTACTGTATGTATTATGGCCTTGTAATTCACCATCACCTATCATTTATTCTATATATAATTCCACTGAGAGTTTTGGTGACATTATAAAGTAAAAAGGTGTAGCTCAAGTGGCTTGTCATCAGAACCCCAAGACAAAATGTCCTCGTATTGCATTATATAATGTTTTTAGTATTATCCATAATTGCAAGAATAAGAAATTTCTGCTTCACACAGTTCTAGTTTATGATCCAGGAATGTTATTTGTATCTGTCAAAACATACTGAATGGGAGATGACACCAGGTGCTCCCACCATCTTGTTGAATCCTTTGTTATTACATTGTTGCATCCCATGTTTGTATAACAAGGTCAAAACATTTAGTAAAAAAATTTTCCCGGTTTGTGTGAGGCTTTGCTAACTTCAGTTGAAGAAGCAGCTAATTCATTTGTTCCTGAACAAATTCCAAAGCTTTCTAATTGGGAATTGTCAAATATACTCAAGGTCTTCCTTATGTTTAAAAACTGAGGAACAGTATTTTACACTCATTGTTCAAAGTGCTCTGGAACTGCTATTATATTTATGATGTTTTAGAAAACACGGAGTATCACAATCCATTTTTGGAAACGTTCTTAATGTTAGTGAATTAAAACAGTAACAGATTTTGTAATACATCTAAAATCATGAGCTCTATTTCTAAGGAAACAAAGCAGCAAAGCTCTTCACTTGCAGTTGAAGGATTATGTGTAGTGTGGTTTAGATGAGCTCACTGTCTGGCTCACCAGGTTAGTCTGATGTCTGTGCAGCAGTTTTGTTACCTTCTTCATCAAGTATGCTGAAAGCCAGCATTGTCCCAGTTTCAACAGAAGGCATCAGTGCAGCTGAGCCTCTCTCCTTGGCTTTGTGAGCTGTGCAGTGTCACCTCTTACTCAGGGATCTTCCAGTTGGATACTCAGCTTGTCTGAGCTGGGTGATGAGTCGCACAAAAAGAAAAAAGGGTGTCTTAAGTGAAGGACTGGAGACATCAGGTTGTGGACTCAGTCAGTGGCAGGGTGTTTGAGGGAGATCTTTCAGCATTGACCCATTGCATCTGGAGAACAGGCACAGCAGCTGTTGGACAGTGGGGAACACTTTCAGAGAGGTGGGGCTCAACAACTGAGGTTTAGCACTTGGTGCTATGTATGAAACACTTAAACCATCACAGCTTCTTTGCTAAAACATAACATACAAAGTTTTTAAAAATGGAAGAATGTTTGTGAGACTTTGTTGGAATTTTTTGAGGGGGAACATAAAAGAAAGGATATAGTTCAACCAAAACCAATATTTTTTACAAATGTTTTTCTTGTAGCGTAGTAGGACAGCTGTTTGCAGGGATGAACAGATCAGACTTACGGTATGGTTACAACCATTTTAATCAGAAAAGAAGAAGAGGGAGGAGGCAGGCAAGGAATGAGCCTGGAAGCTGACTGATTTCCCTTTAAATCACATTGTAATTTCTTTTTTGGCTAGTAAGTGACTTGAAAGTATTGAAAGATAAACAGCCTGAGCTAGGGCCTGGACTTCTGCCATGTGCTGGGTTCCTAATTAAGGGATGAAATTGCAAGATACCGTTCAATTGCACTGCAACTGTATCTGGGTTTTGTGGGTCAGTAAAACAAATGAAAGGGTTTTTTTCCTGTCCTGTTTGTGCACTTCAGATGCACTGTGCACAGCTATCTGTGTTAGCAGTGGTGGGACTTAACCATACAGTCCCTGCAAACTGATGGCAGGAATAGGCTACTTCTTGGAAAAGAAAAGAAAATGCTTGTGAATGTTTAAGTTTTTGTGGAACTTCTCAGTTGCATAGCTTGCCTTACCCTTTCTTTCCTTTTTAATTCTCATATTAGCATTCACCAGTGACTTAAAATCATAAAAACAGAACTATGGATTTTTATTAAGGGCTGAAATTTTTAAGTGCCCTGCAGAAAGCCTCACAATAGAAGAAAATTCAAGTGACTGACTTCGTGTTTTTGAGTGCCTCTTGCATCCATTTTAGCACAAATTTCTATTGATTACAGTGTTTTATTTTTGCCATGATGCTGTTGTATTTGTAGTTGTACATTACTTACTGACTTGAACACTATCATTTTCTAAAATGCTGAGGTAAGGAAGTATATTTTGGTTTTGTACAATTTTCAGAACAAATTAAAAGGGAGGTAGTTTCAACCTGAGAATGAATGATTTTCATAGTTTCATCCCATCCTGTAACAAAGTTTGAGAAGGTAGGAAAAAAGCCTCTGTTCCATTAATTTTAATGTTACTTATCTTAGAGCGATAAAACACTATGAAAATGAAATAATGGATGTAATTTTTTCTAAAACTTAAGCTCTTATCTATTATGCTTGCTTAATATTTAGTTCTTTCTCTTCTCTTTGCATTTTTTTACATCATTTGCTACTGTGGCAAACTCTTGTGATGTCATGCCGAGTGGTAACTCAAGCTCTCTGGCAGTACCAATGAATTGTGAATGTCACAGAGTTGCAGAGGTATAAATAAGACGTGGCCTTGTAAGCCCAGAAATTTTTGGGCTCACACCCTGAATGTATCAATTAAATAGGCTTGCAAGAGACTGATCATGGAATTATGATTTCAATCCATATCTAGTGCAAATCATTTAAAAAGTTGTTGTATCACAATTGCCTTTAGGTGAAGAACTTTATGAAAATGTGGGAAAATTAACTTGATTTTGATGGAATTCCCTCCCTCCACTAAATATAGTGTTGGGTGTCTTGCAAACATCATTGAAGAATCTTCATACTGGGCAATGAGTTAAAACCTTATAACCAGAAGACACTGTGATAAACACATCCACTTGATGTACAAATTTGAGATAGAAGAACATTATTTTATAAAAACCTTTAACTAGCCATTAGAAGAGGTACTGCATGTTAAAACATAGGAAGTAGATGAAAGTTTTTGTGCCAACAATTCTTCACCCTGTTTGCTCAATTCATAAACATAACATTTATGGGAATTATGCAGGTAGAATGGACCCTTAAGTGCTCACCTTTCAAAACAACTAATTCTTCCCTTCTCTCTCTCTCTCTCTCTCTCTCTCTCTCATGTGTATGAACAGCTTTAAAGTGATATTTTACATTACTTAAAAATTATGGGAGTGTTTGTTGCTGTTGTGTAGGAAGGAAATAAATCATGGGCTTTTGTGGGATTTTAAATTCATCCCAGGAGTGAAGAGCTAATATCAAGGCCTTCACAACTGGGATTAATTTCATGTATCTCTCAGGAGTCCATTGGGTATTATCTTTATACATTATAAAAGTGTGTTTTGATATGCTTTAAATTAGTACTTTTTTTTTTTTTTCTTGTCTGTGGAGCAGAGGAAGAGAGATAGTGTGTGTGAGATGGTGTGTGTTGGATGACATGATTGACATGGATGGAGAGCTGTTGAATCCAGGGCAATTAAGTGGATTGCTGTACAGTGTTGTTCCTGAGCATTACAAAGAGTAAAAGTGCAGTCTGCATTCACAGATACTGAAGAGGAATTCACTCCACTCCAAGCACGTTCTTGCTCTTATTTTATTCCCCTCAAAAGAACTTTCTTTTGCCACTGGAAGCCTATGGCTGAATACCAGCCTTTGCATGTCTTCACCACTCAGCAGCAGTTTCTGTGGACATCCTCTAGCGGATGCTGTCAATTCTTCACCTTCCTTTCATTCTACTGCCTCTGCCTTCATGGATCACTGCATGTTTGCAGTGCGTGTCGAAGAGAAGGGCAGAGGGGCAAAGGGAGGGCTCAGAGAGGTTCAGCTTCCCAGCTCCACAATATGGGTAATCTTCAGTCACCCAGCCTGTGACCCTTTGCCCTTGTAGGCAGCAGCACAAGCTGACTAGAATCAAACCTGCCTTTTTCCTTTCTTTTCTATTTTATTTTGAAGTGATTTCTTAAAAAAAAAAATTAGGATTAAGTCACAATGATTCATGAGGCATGGAAATTAGTACAACAGTTCAAAGAAACCTCAGCTACATTTGTGTGTGTGCTTATGTACACGTATGCAATGGCATGTGAGCATTAGGAGTGGAGAAACAGTTGCTAAAATGGTTGATCAGGCAAATGGCTTAAATATTTACTGAGGTTGTCGTGTCTCCTTCTGCCTGGTCATAAGTTTTAATCTTCCTGTGCTGGTTGTCTCATTAATTTAAGAGGATAGAATTTAGTGCAGTACTTTGTGGTTGCCCTGATTGCAGAATATCTCTTAGGCCAGAAAGAGAAAAAAGGTAAATAATATCTTTATAAGTGTGTATTCCTGTAATCTTTTAAATAATGCATGTGTGTAAGGAAACCTGAAAAGTGCACTCTCCGAAAATCTTACTTTAAGGTCAGAAGGAATCTTAATGTTCATCCTGTTTGTACTAATTTTATCACTGTAGGAGCTGGCAATTTTGCAAAATATATTCTTCACTGTATACATCATCATGATCTTTTCAGTTCTTCAATGACTTCAGTATTGCAGGCTTTTTCTTGGATAGTATTCTATTGGCAGAAGATTTAGTTTAGTTTTTGGTGTAATCCATTACCCTGGTCTCTCTCTGGCTGTGTCCCTCTTCACATTATCCTTTTTTCCTTTGTCTTATTAGATGGAGGGTTGGTTAACAGCAGAGATACCAACATATTTAAATACTTATGGTCTGTGCTAGATTTAAATGTTTAATATGCAGCACACAGTGCTCATTCTCAAGGTTCCTTCTTAAGTTCCACAATAGACTTCCAAATGCTACAGATCTGTGGAGCAGATAGCCCTTCCATCTGTCCATTGTGCCTTGTCCTACTTTGTATTGAAATTATGTCAATGGGAAGCCTGAAGAATTTTATGTGTAATCTCAGGAAAAAATAAACATCCATTTATTTGCTAAGACTAGTCCACACGCTTCTACTGTTGCAAATATAACAAATATTGCAACAGTTTCCTCTTGTATTTGTGTAATTGAAATTCTCACTCAAAAGGGCACCTGCATCACTTAGCAGCAATGTGCATATACGTGTTTTGCTGTATCTCAGTTATTTAGCTGTGTGTCTGTGTGTTTGCATATGTTGAGTTTTTCCTCTTGGTGCAGGACTTCTTATACTTTCATTGGACAGGATGAAAAGTGCCACAAAATAAGCAGCTTATGTTTTTTTTCCTTGTTTAGTATGTGGCCCTGTGCCATACTTATTCCTTGCAACAGAAGCCTGGCACTTAAGTCAGATTAACTCATTTCTTCATGGCTTTTTGTGTTGCACTCATGATAGTTGTTGACTGATCTGCAAATATTCTCTATCGTATGAAGTGAGGTGCCATTATAATTCCCATTTTACCCATGAGGAACTGAGTCACCTTTATTAAAGGCATGCTGCTCAGAGTAAGGGGCTGGGTTTTTTTGAAATGTATCCTTCATTAGCACTTTGTATGTTCATGACACCTCATACCTTCCATTTGTGCTTTATGGTAAAGCAGTTTCCTTCCTTCTTGTCCTCTGTCCTCCCTGTGTGCCAGCAGCAGGAACTGTCAGACAAATAGGAGATATTTTTTTGCCTGGGTTCATTTATCTGTCTAGCATCACCATGATTCTTGAAAGCAAGAGTGGTAAAGAAGGTCTTGTCCAGATTTGTGACATGTTTACAGAGAAATCTTTAGCAGTTTAGCTACCAAATGCTAACAAGTATTTATTGAATGTGCGGTGGGGTTTTTGTGTGTATTAATTCAGTCAGACCAGCACTGTTTTTCTTAAGAACAGTTAAAGGCTGATAGCAGACTGATTGTACAGCCAAATTTTAAGTCCTTTCTGTAAGGATGCATTTTCCACGATTTCTCTGTTAAATGTCTTCAGACCTTTTTTTCTTTTTTCCTGAAAAAGATGACATGTTTTTCCAGACTTCTTAGAGACACTTGAGCTGACTTCAAGTGGACTTTCCAAAAAACCCAGTGTAGACAAGTCCTGAGACGGATATCTAGTATGAAAAATTCCAGCCCAAATAGTTAAAATCTGGCAAAGTAATACAGGGCTGGAAAAAGAGATGTTATAGTCAGAGGTATTTGTGAGTTGTAGTTAAAGATGTCATTGTCTGCGTATCTTACAGTCTCTTTGGTTGTTACCAGCAATTATTTTTATTTCTATGCAAATCCCTTTTTTCAAGTTTGCGTTATCAGAAATTATTGTGCCAAGGGTTGGGGAGATTTTTTTAGCCTTTCTTTTTTGGTACCTGTATTGAGAGACTGATTTAACTACATAATCACAAATGAAATTAATTTACTAAGCTTAACTCAGCTTGCTCACTTCAATTACCAGAGACACCGGAATGGTTGTTACGTTTATGAGTCCTGTCCTGCTAATCGAATATTAGAATAGATTTATTTTCCCCTGTTAGCCAAGTGAAGTTTTCATGTGGTTAAATCTGGTAGTGACCTCCCCAACTGAGAAATTTTCTATATCCTTTACTTGCTAACTAGTCAGAACTATACTTAGAAGCATTTTGCTTTGTATATGAAATCAAACACAATTCTTACAGTGCAAAAGAGTAAAAGAAACTCTGAATGTAGCAAAACCACAATTTCCTGTTGAGGCCATAAAACAGAAGAGCTGTCTGTGATTGCTTTCTCAGTGGCAGCATGAAAGGGATATGGCTATGCCAAATGGGTTGATGTTTATGGATAAACTGGTCACAAATTCATATTTATGCAAGAGGTAGTTGGACAAAGCTGCTTTTAAATCCTAATGGCTATTGTTACAACTATGAGCTGGAGCTTTGAGTACTGATAGTGTCTGCCTTAACCTCAGTGCTTATTTCATCAGTGCAAGGACCTTCTGGAGCTTATATGGGTGGATGAATAGTTTTTCCAGCAGACTGTATGTTTTAAAGTGTCAGGCTATGCATGGTCTTGTACCTTCAGTGACTGGGAAAGCAGTCACAAAGCCATGTTAATAAAATACTTCAGAGAGTAATTCGTCATCAGTTATTATTTGTCTAGCATTCCATTTTTTGTCTAGTGTTCAATTTTTTGTGCAGGAGGAAGGAGAGAGAGTAATGCTACTTTTTAACTTTGCAAACAAAAAGAATAAGCACATGAGGCACTGAAATGGTGTGCTTGACTCTTAGGATGGTCTCAGTGTCTGAAGAGTCTTCTGGACATCCTAAGGCCTCCAAACACATCTTCAGGTGCTCATGGGTGTTTCAGGCCCAGGGTTGTGTCTTTCAGCTGAACCTGACTGGACTGGCCACTTCCTTGATTGAAAACAAATTCTAATACTGTTCTGTGTGATGTACATGTTATGTTTTTCTCCATTCTTTTCTTACATGCTTACTGGAGCAGGCTGAGCCTTTCTAGGGTCTGTTGGTAAGGCTGACATTCTTAGCTGCAAATGAGGAGTCAGACCAGACAGTGTATGTTTCAGGTGTGTGCACTGATGATGAAACCCGATGCAGCATTTTATGAGCTTTGCTCAGATGACTTTCTGGGCTCCCCCCCAGGCAGGCCTTGCTTGTCTGAGGAGCAGCATGTAGTGGCAGCCCTGGTTGCCCCTAGAACCCAGAGCAATCTAGTCATGTCAGGGTGGCAGGGGGACAGGCTAGTGATAGGCAAGGTTTTTATTAGCCTTGGGCAGGTCCTACCAACAGAGATACACTGCTTCTGGAAATGTATCTAACAGCTCTGCTGAATGTGACCCTGCCAGCTTGGGCCAGGGCTGGATTGAGGCCCACCTCTGTCCTCTTGGAGTGAGTACTGGGGAAGCACTGTCAGCATCTGCATATGACAAGATCCTTTACTAACTAGCCCATCTTCTGGAAGTATTGATATCTCCAGGCATGCCCAGCCTTCCTCTGCACCATGCAACAGAGACACACTGCTGAGGGTCTTGGGGTTTGTTCTGAGGGCTGCCTCAGCAATGGCTCTCAAACAAAACATGCAAGAGCAGAGGTGTCTGTGATGAGACCTCCTGTGGCAAAAGTGATGGAAGGTGGTATTTGGCAGTTTGCTTCCTGGGTAAATCACAGCTCTGTGCCTCAGCTTCCTCATTTGTAAAATGGGGTTAATGATATCGTCCTCCTTGTTAAAAAGCTCTTGGTGTATGCTGATGAAAATACACACAAAGTGTTATTAAGCTAGGTATGATACATAGAAACTAGGTTTTATTATTGCTCCTACTTTCCCAAGCGTGGGTTTGCGTTGGAATTTTCATCTTGTGCTTAGTGCAGGTAAGTACTGAAATATATTTATCTAATAAGAATAGTAAGGAAGAAAGGGCTGTACTTCTGACATGCTAGAAAGTGACTAAATCAAGATTTAGCTCCTTGGGAATTAAACACCTGAATTATAAGCACCTTAATATAGGGTTCATTATATAGATTCTTGAAGATCATTGAGTACAAAAGAACATTCTGAGAGTTTCTGTCTTCTGCTATGTAATCTAGGAGATAGTAAGTGTGTTGGGCAACACAGCATATTCAGAGAGAGTTGGGATAACCTCAAGATTCACATGAGACTGATGAAAGAGGTAAGACTGTTCTCAAAAGTCCAATATGGACATGGCAGTCAAGTTTGCAGACTGGCAGGGTCTTCACCAGCAGCTTCTTTGTGCCACAGCAGCCTCCTTCCCAAACTCTGCAAGCCACTACCTGGGCTAGCTTGTGTAAGCAATGTCAGGTAGTGTTTGCTGAAGAGCATCGTAAAGAATGTCTTTTCATCTCTGTCTGAGGACGGAAATGAGGGACCAGCTTCTTCATGTGAAATCTTCTCAGACTGGGTTGTCAAGGGAGAGAGGCTCTGGCCGAAGCAGTTCTCTGCCACATGGCTCTATATAACCTGACAGACAACACTGCTACCTTTTCAGTCTTCCAATAGTATTTTACTGAAAGCTTAAAATACCACAAGTTTGAAAGGCCCACATTTCTACTGCAGTGTTGTATAGAGCATTGTAGATGGGTGTACTCCCTTTTATGTTCTATGTGTGTTGAAGGTAATGTTCAGGGAGGTGAGGTCACTTGAATTTCCTTTTCCTCATACCCAAAGTAGTCTTTTTTTGTCCATCTTGCTGAGAGCTACTGTCAGTTTTACCTCTCCAGTGACATTTCAAAAAAACTCCAAAACCTAGCCAGCACACTCAAATTAATAAAACCTAACAGTTTGCTACTCTTAAACCTGCTAGAAGAGCTCTTTCATGGTTGACTGGGTGGCTCAGGAGGTTACTAAAGGGAGATACTTTTTCTTCTCTTAGTCACCTGTTTGAGACTTTTCCAAGCTAAAAAATAATATTCATTATGCAATCGCATATGTTCATATCTCTGTTAAATGAGTTGTGCTGTCTTCGAGTCTTAAGGGACAAGAGCATATCAAACAGTTGTTTTCAAAGTGACCCTTATCTCCTTTTCCTCAGTGACCTACCACCCTATGACTGCTTGCATTTCTCAGTTCAAACACCTTTTTTCATAGGAAATAAGGCTCACAAGTTTGCATTTCCCAGGCTTATTGATGAGGTGGTATGTTTCACTGTTTTTGAAACTGTCTGTTCTCAAGGTAGCTTAACTGCTCTATACCCAAGTTCCTTCAGAACTCCTGGTTATATACCATGTGCACAAAGCAGATTCTTTTTCTGTTTTCTGTGCCTAATTTTTTCCCCTTACTAAAACATCATTTTTGATGTCTTGAAGAAATAGGTCAGGACTGAAGTCAAAGAATGATAGAGCTGGAAGATCCTAAAGAAAGCCTCTCATCCAGGTCCTTCCATGAGACTGGATCATGCATATGTAGACAATGCCTGATTTTTTTTTTTTTTTAACTTGCTGTTGGAAAATTCCAGGGATGGGGTCCAATCCACCTTGGGATGAATGCTGATGGGAGCAAATCTTTTTGTGTCCTACAGCATTGCTCTCTTTAATTAGTCCTGTGACAATGTGGTAGTTCATAGATCCCAATGATTTTCCTACAAACCTTTTCTTCATCCTTTGATATAAAATTTGTGCTCCTGCGTTTTGCATCTACTTGGGATTAATGTTCGGCCAAAACAACTCCAAACCTGTGTCATTTAACCTTGATAGTTTATCTCACATTCTCCTTCCTCTTTTGCTGTAAAATATGCATGTGTTCTGTGACAATGTTAACATAGATTATATATTGTAATAGCCCTGTAGGTGATAATGTTTAGCTCTGTATGAAACTACCACTGTAGTGTTTTGTGTTTAAAAGGTGAGAAACAGTGGGGTTCAATAGTTATATGTATTTTGAGAAGCTTATTTCCAAAGAGCTTATGCAACTATGTTTTTTTAATATAATAAAAGGAACTTCAGCCTATTTTAATGAAGAAAAAGCAGAGCTTATTTCTCAGTTTTGGCCAGTTTGGCACTTATTGGGGCCACCATGAGTTGTAAGGAAGTGCAGCTCATAATTCCTCCATCATTGTCTTATTTGACAAAGGAAATGCACAGTTAGCAATAGGAAGTACAGTGTACAGGTGTGCATTGGTTATTTTTAGGGACAGAGAAGCAGAATAATTGCAATGGAACTACCCTTGCCCACTTAAAAATCACCAAGTGCAGGAGCTGAACAGAAAATAGAATTTAAGTGGTAGGTATGCAGTTAATACATTTATGTTTGTGTTCCAGATGCATATAATTTTGTATACAACTAAGCAAAAATATTAAAGCCTATTTTCTCTTTTTTCTTTTTGTATGCACATAGAAAACATTGAATTTTAAGAGCTGTACGCCATTAGCTTCTAAGATTCACAGTTGTTCCTAGAACACTGAAAGTAGCTCTTGCAATGATAATTGTAAAATGTTAAAGTAATAGCAAACAGGTTCACATTTAGTATAATGATTAGATAACTAGGGAAAAAACAGCTATTATGTGTTCCTGGACCACAGTGGAGGTAGAAAGCAAGAAAAGTATGTGGTATGATTGCATATTATTAAAAATGTAGCACTTTATATTTACTTTGCACTTAAAAATTTGAATGATCTGACTAACAGAAACAGACAATCTAATATAAATGGTTTGGAATACATTAAAAATGTATACAAGACAAATCGCTATTTTATAATCATTCGGCAAAGTAGTAAATTTGCACTGCAGGTTTGATTCATAACAAATTTGCATAACATTTATGTGGAGTTTTCATTGTGCTAATACAGTTCTTTTAGCCACCTTTTAATGTGTGCTACCATTCTATTATATACCTTTGGGGGTACTTGAAAAATAAGGGAGAGTGGGGGATGGGAGTTAGCAGGAAGAATATGACAGAGTTGTGAGATGAAGGTTTGTAATCACAGAGCTGAAAAGCTAGGGAAAAATGGATTGAAAAGTGTATATAACCTAAAATTGGGGGAGTGGAGGAGAAAAGCATGTATTCTGGGCTCCCATGTGGGTTTTATTATATAGTATTCACTTCGTCATTGAGGAAGGCGTGAGAAGAAAGATGGGTATCAAGAGTGTGTGGATCGAAGGGGCTTCCATGAACAGCTATGTTAAATGAAGGTGCTTGTTAATATACCTTGATTTGCATATGTTGTATATCCTTTCCCAAATATTGCAGGGGCAAATGAGTGTTTACATTGTATATTTTGCCTTTTACTATTGTAGCTCTTAATTTTCTTAATTCCGTTCCATTCAAAAGACCAATTTGGAAAAAGCAGTGCAAATTTGTTTCGAGGCAGAAATGGGAAATACAGAGGCATGAGGAGAGGATTGCCATTAAAGCGTAGGTGGAATGGATCCATTTAAGAGAGGTTTGGTTTGACATTTCTATCATACCACCATCTTCTTGCTGATGGGCAAAAAATTGAATAGGAAATCATCTAAATCCCAGCTGTGAAATCTGTCTGTGGGAAAAAAAATTATATTTACCAATGTGCTTACATCTGCTTTCCAGTAACTTAGAATTTCTGTTATCACCCACCCCACCTCCCTAGCTTTTGTCTCTTTTCTGTATTCATCTTTTCTTTCTTTGTAGAATCTACACAAATCAGACAAGGAATAAATGCATTGTCCTGTATATAGAACATCATAAACACAGACTTCATGCTGCTTTATTATCAACACCATTACTTAAAATCAGTTTTATATCTTCAGATAGCCTGTATAAATATTTATTACTTGCAGTATTTTCATCTTGAATTTTAATAACCTAATGCCAAGTTTAAGTGTTAAGAAGTAAGCCAGTGGCCAGTGCATGACTGAACGTGTTTATGTACTGATTTTGAGTAGGAGGATGTTAACAGAGGTACCCATCTGTGTACCTTGAGGTAGTAATAGTTGAATAGTATGTATTTGTTCATTTGTTTAACAAAATTTATAAAATCTTTTGGATTTTATAAATCCAAAAGACATTTACAATAATGGAATTTCTATGCTTGGATACAAGGTACAAATGTAATAATTTTTTCTAGGTATTCTGCAATGTCTAAATTGTCTCTTCCAAGCAGCTCCACTTCCTGTAGTTTATTCTCTCAGTTTGCTCTGATGTCTTGGTGGTTATGCTGGATATGAGTTCTGATGGTTAGTCCTTCTTCCAGAGTCACAGAATTATGTCTGAGTTAGTTAAGTGCAAGGGTTTTCAGCATCCTAGATTAAGAGGATTGACTTTTGATTTAGTCTGTTATTCAGTGATTTTGCTTTGTCTCTTCTGCTTCTGGGAAGGAGGACACATGTTCCTCAAAACGATGAGACCAACACCCATGTAGTTCAGTTGCTGAACATTAAAAGGGATAAAGATAAAAATAAGAGGCACACACAAAGGCATTTGGGTATTCCTTGTCTCTCCTTGCTGAACAGGAAGTTTGCAGTCGTCTTCTTAATTCAAAGTTCGGCGAGAAGTGTGAGTTTGCATTAGATTCTGCATCTTCCTTTTTGAGATGACAGATGTAAATGTAGCATACTGATGATGACATGAATGTGAAAAGTGACAGTGTATTGAAGTAAATATGTTTGTTCATTTGGGTAGAGAGAACACCTCTGGTGAGCTTCATGATAGCAAAGTAGCCTTCTCTGCTATTGCCTTGAACTATATGTGTTACGGAACAATGTATGGACAGCAAAATGGTGTGTTCTGAGCAGAAATGTAGAGTGACTTGCTCAGTCAGTTTCAAGTAATTGTAAAGACGACCAGTAAATTTCATGTCTGAGAGAAACAGAAAAGCCCCTCCTAACAAGTACTGCAGCCTGTTCTGGCTTTTATATTGGCGTGCTGGTGATTCCTATTCCAGCTGGGGGGTCGGCTGCCTGAGCTTCAGTTGAGAGGCAGAGAGAGCAGGGCACCTTGTCCCTGCTTTGGCAGTCTTTAACTGAGGAGGCAGAAGTCTCAAAGAGAGTGAAGGATGAGAGATAAAAATGCAGGGAATACCATTTCAGGTGAGATTGAGCTCTCCTAACTGTGGTACCAAATACATTCATGCTTAAAGAACAGGGATACAAGGCCCAGTGAAGAGCCTCCATCTGTCTCCATTGGCTAGAGTGGGAGCTGTGCCATGCTGCTGAGATTGGGCATGGAACAGTTTTATGGATATTGCCAGTGGCATTAGGTTTCACCCTACAAATGGAGTTGTTCTGGGGACATTCTGTGGTAGTGTTTCACAGGTGCACTTTATTCTCTTCTCCCAGTATTTTAACTAAGACAGGAAGTGATTTCCCTGGCGTCTTACCTAGAGGATCACCATTTAGTAACTAAAATGATTTTGTAGCTGAAACAAGAGAACTAAATGACCAGCTCCTGAGTAACATCAGGAAATTGTACTTTAAATTTAAAATGCCCCTTGAATATTTCCTTCTCATTTTTTTGTTCTTCATATGGTGGGCTGCTTTTCTGAACCATGATTGCTGACTTCTCTACACGAGAAGCAAAATCAGAATCATAGTCTGCCCATTCCTCTCTGGACATGTAAAACAATTCTAATAGCTCCCTTCATCCAACTCATGAAGATATAGTTTTTCCTGAAAGTATTTTATTTGTATTACTCATTAAAGATTTCATTGTCCATTAAAACTGCTCACACACAAAGTTGCTGAATAATCATAAATAAAATGCTTAATGATGGCAAAGTTGAGATAAATTAGTGGGTTTGGTTGATATGAAAGCTGTAAAAGTATTTTTTTTGCTGCTAAATGACTATAATAATCAATTTACTTTTTTTGTATTGTATTGTATTAACATTAATATCCATTGCAAAACTCTTCCTCAGAGCAAGGCGCAGGAGGTTTGGTGGGCTATTCTGTGCAGCATGCTGAATGATTGAAAACAAGATAAGCAAAATTGATGCTGTGTGTGATAAGACTTATCTGACTCCTAACCTATAACAATTGGCTCAAGAAAATGTTTGTGCAATTCAGAGGTAGCAATAGGGCATTTTAAAGACATTTTAATCATATTCTTTATCCTGAATTCTTGCAACTTTTATTTTAAAATGTATTTTCTTGCAGTTCTTACTGTAGTATCAGTGTTTCCACTTTGAACATCCAACCCTGATTTGGTTTGGGGCTGTTTTGCAGTTGCAAGCTGTATGCTTTTTTCATTCAGAGGAAAAAATAGAGCAAAGAATAAAAGACGTATAATTTAGTGATTTTTTCAATAAATACAGGAAACTGTGTGCAATGAATCACTAATTTTTATGAACTGGAACCTTAAATCATAAATAAAATGTTAATTTGTAGACATGTGTAGTTGTGAAGCAGATGGAAAAATAGAAATGTGCCGGAAAAGTAGGTATTTGCAGAAGCTAATGAAGTTAATTGGTCTCATTTGGCTACACTATTTTCCCAATCCCCCCAAAGACTGGGCTTTTTAATTCTTTAATTAAAAATGAGTAAGGTATGCTAATATTATAACCTTTACTTTTTTTCCAGCTTTCTATATATATACATCTTATTAATAGAACCACCCTTAGCAGTTCAATATTAGCAAGCACATTAGTAATCTGGAAGTTCTAAGGAAGGTGCCAATATTTTGAAACAATAATTAAAAAAATTAACAATCCATGAGTTAATATATGCTTTAAAACCTTAATTATTATTTCCTTTTCCTGTTTCTTCATGATTACAAAGAAAGGATCTGTTTTTCTCCAATTTAGAGAATGTAAATTAAAGTACACAGAACAGTTTTGGCTGTGGAGGATTTTAATTTTAAATAGAAATATTTAAACCAATATTGATTAACAGGGTTACAGGCTAAGTCTGCAGCAAAATACTGGGAACAGGCAATGTCAGTGGGTTGACACACAACTACATAGTTGTAAATTACTACATTTACAGAACTAAACTATTCTGTTCTTTAATGAAGGAAGGGAAATACTGGAAAATACGTGTTCTCCTTGCTAATGGGCATTAGAGAAAAGCAGCTCAGTCCCTGTCCTATACCATAGGGTGTAGAGTGCAGTGAGCATCCATCAGTGCAACCCAGGCACTGCTGGCTGAGGGATCGCCTGGCCCTCCGTTCCATATGAAGTCTTCTGTATTTGGATGCTTGAGTTTGAGCAACTACTTATGGTTTCAAAGGATTTGGATAATGTTACACTGTAGGGTTGGAAATCTCTTTGAAATACCAGGTTGCAAAGGGACAAAGACGTAGTTTCAACGCATTTATTAGGCACTGGCTGTAGAAGCGAGGAAAAATAAACCATTTTTTTTTAAGTTAAGAGATCTTGGAACAGGCCGCTCCAATAAATCCTGGGTTTAAAAAGTGAGGTACATGCTGCAGTGCTGAAGTTGTTTATTCATCTGGAGTGTATTAGGCTCTTGATTAATAAGAAGACGTGCAATTTTACAGAAGAAACAGAGCAGGCAGTTTGGCAGTTGTAAATGGAAATGAGGAGAGAAGAGCCAAACCTATACAAAGTTGTCTACTCCTCATTGCCACTGATGTTGATAATAATTACTACAATGGTCAAATATATATATTGATAAAATGTTTCAATGAAGGCCTCAGCAACAATTTTTACAAGAACTGCACATATATAAGAACTAGTAACTTTTCAGACAGCTCTGTAAAATGGAAAGTCATCATAGTATACCAAATGTGATCTCACAGGTCTCACACTGACATCTGACAAAAGTAACATATTTGACGTCAAATTTACACTGATACAAGACTGATGTAGACTAATTCTTGATGTTATCTTACATCTCTCAAAAATCTGTGAGCAAAAAGTAGCAAGCCTGTCAGAGACACGTCTTTTGTATGAACAATCTTGCATCTTAAATTTAAGAATGCTTTAAAAAACATCCAACAAGTAAATAGGGCAAAAACTGTGTAAAACTCTGAAAAAGAAACTGTTGCCTAACACATCCAGTGAGTGTGATGACTGAGAGCCTCAGTGAAACCCAGTAAGGTTTTGAGGGTTTTTTTGGTTTTGTTTTTGGTTTTTTTTATAACTGTGCACCTAACTATGCAAGTCTATAATTTGGTAGAGAAAATTAGAACTGTTGTCATCAGAGTTTTAGACAAATTGGTTCTCAGTTAGAAATTGATTGGGAGGGCCAACAAACAGAGCAATAGTATTTGTTTCAGGAAGTCACATGCATTGTTAATAATCCATAAAAGGGCAAATTCTGAACAACTGAACACCTCACTCCAAAAAAAAATGTTGATAATATGACTCAGATGGTAGATCAGCACTTTTTGCAGTAGAAAATGACAAATTAGTTGTTGCCAAAGAACTCTTGATTAGGAGTACAGGAGTACAGGAAATTTTCAATATTTAGTGGTGAAAACTTGACCAAAACAATTTGATCCTCTTGGCATTGCGAGCTTAGTCAAAATGCAGGGCAGTGGTGAAAAGATGAGAAGAAGTAGAGACACGTCTGAATGTTTTCCAGAGTTGGCTGTAAAACAGGACTTCACTAAGTTCATAAAGTGGAGAGCACACAGGAATCATTCTGATCCTTTTGCAAGCCATCTATCTGCCTTTCATGACTCCATAAACGTTTGTAGCAGCTCTTAATAAGGAAGTGTAGGATTAGAGAAACAATGCATGCTGGTTAGCCTTCAAGGCAGTCACATCTGGAAGTGGGGAGCCACGCCATATGATCAAGCAGGTCTTTACAGACCATGTGCAAGTACTTCTTGTGCCTGTGACAAGGCCACTAAGGGCAGTTTAAGTTTTTACTCTGCCTACACCTGAACGTGCTGATGTCCTACTATGTAATGAACCATTCTGCATCTCATTTTAGCTGAACCATGGGAGAGGCAAAGTTTGACCATCAGTGTCATCAAAAACGTTGTTTTCGCATCTGTATTTCCTTTATCATCCTGCTGAGCCAGCTGAGAGTTGTGCTGCAGTGGCACCGTGTGAGGTACCTCCAGCCAGTCAGCCAGCTAACAGGGACAGAGCCAGGAGGAGCTCTCGCATTTGGAATGCAAGCTGTGGCTCCGTTAACTTCGCAGGCTTTTCTGAAAGAGTGGCTTCGGAAATAGGAGTTTGTTTATTTTTTATCAGGAATTAGTTAAAGATGTAATGTACATCTTAGGGTCTTTGTGGAGGAAGGAAAAGATTTCTTTTTGGACATACCTTTATATATTTTTATGTATATATAAAATTACACATACACATTATTTTTCATATATGTGTTAGCTTTCCATATAGTCACTTCTGAATGCATTTTTTATATCCAACTTAAAGTATTTGTACTTGGTTAAAAAATGGTTTAGAGCTAATTGTTTTAAAATGAAATCACAGTGTGATTTTGCTGAAAATACTTGTCTGTGGGAAGTTAAAGAAATCCTACAAAGGCTTTTTTTAATGTAACTTACTGAAGAGCAAGAACTGTCATGGTAGCATATAAATGGGGCAGATGGAAATATCCCCTCGAGGCTATGGGACTTGAGTTAATAAACCTTGAAAAGTTACCATAATTTTCACTTTGTATTTTCCTCATGAACCCAAGTAATATAGCTCATTCGTTTTGAATATTACCACTAGACTCCCAGGCAATAAGTCTGATTTTCTTAAACCCTACTTCTAACCAGATCCAGACAAAAGCTAAAATGCTTGTCCCATTAGAAGTTAATAGCAAAAATTCCATTGGCTTCAGGAGGGCCAGGATTTTCTTCTGAGACTTTGGATTTTAGTGTATTTATTAGTGTAAGTTAAATTTAACAGCCTAGTGTTCAAAAGGTTGGCCAGCTCTTTTTCTGCTAATCATCCTCTGTATCTGTTGGATGTGTCTGGTAATATTTCCTTGATATAAACATCTTCCTAGAAATTTCTTCGTTGCGTTCGGTACATCACCAGTACATCATGCCTGCAACATAAAGAATATTAGCTTTTTTTGCAATTAAATGCATGGGGAAAGGGATGAATGTAGTTGAGCTTATGAAAATGATCGCTTAGGGTTAAAATCTTCATGTAATACGAGTAGGAGCTCATGATAAAGCTAAGTCAGGGTCACATTATTCTCTTTACCTCACATAAGAGAATCTGAGGTGACACAAACTGACTCTTCAGAGGAATGCAGTTTTTAGTTTGAGAAGGAAGTCAGCAAGTTAGATTATTTCCAAGGCAGCAATTTGTATCAAATAGCAACAGAGATCTAGAAGTTTTCTGTGGAAATAAAATGGTCCAATGTGGGGATGATAAGCCTGGGCTAAAGTAGCCGACTTCAGAGCCAAGGAACAAAAGCCAAGTGGTTATGTAGAAAATTTGGGGAGAATGCAGCCTTTCTTCAGCCATCCCACCCTCTAAGCAGCAGGAAGAATGTTGTACCAGTGTGTTCTAAAATCCCAGCTCAAGGCTGAATAAAATGAAGAAAACAGATCCTTCCGTAATAAAAACACATGTAAAATTCCTGGAAATGTTTCCTGTTACAGGCTGCCTGGTTAGTATAGGCTGCCTGCACATTGGTACAAAGTCAGCAATTGTCTGATGTTGTTCATATTTCTTTTTTCCAGGAAGATGAAGATCAGACCGGAAGGTTATCGGTCTCCTTTGCAGTCATGTTAGGATCAGAAGGAATAAAAAAAATAATTGTCTTGATTGCATTTCAGATTGTTTTGATTGGGATTATGCCCATGAGATAAAAAGCCACAAAACAGGCTCTTTTTTTTTTTGCCACAGTAAAAGCCAGAGAAGAGCTTTTCCTTTGGAGTTGATACAGAGTAGTCCAAATAATGTCCTGCAAGCCAGATCCAGTCCACAGCGTGATTCTTCCCAGATTACCAATTTTTTGAAGTGACCCTGTGTTGGGACTGTAGCTCGGCAGGAACAGCTGTTACTGGCTGCTCCGGATGGTCAGGATGCTCTTAGTGTACCCTTCACTCCCCAGCTCTTCGCTCCTCAAGCTGCCACTGTGTCCATGTTGGGGGTGAGGGCTCCTGTCCCATGACTGCAGACCCTGTCAGGTATCCAAGGAACCAACCCAAAACTGGCATCTGGCCAAGAGCAATTAAATGATTGGACCAAATGGGTAATGCCTTATTCCAAGATGAGTATTTGTTTTTTTCCACAAGGCAGTCTTCCATTGCATCTCTCTTTTTTTTTCCCCTGTCTTTATGTGGGATGTGAGTTATCAGGGGAGTTAGAGGTTGCAGTTCCATTAGCTGGCTGGAGACATCGCAATATGTGATATTTTCATTTGGTCTGCACTGAGCTGTGCTTGCTTACAGGAGGTCTGCAGTATATTTGCAGGCACGTAACATATGCCTCCAGCAGACATGTTTCAGAGGAGCAAAACTGGTGGTAGCACAATGTCTACAAGGCTGTGGAAAATGGGGGAAAACACTTAGACCATATGCCTTGAGGCGGCCGTCTTAATGGGCTTGAAATAAAGAAGCAGGAAGTGTTCTGGTGTTCTGGGATGCTGAGAGACACATTTTCAGGTTAGTACAAGATACGTTGGGAGTATTATTGACCAGCATTGTTCCTTCCCCAGCAAGAAGGGCCCTGGTTCTACATCCTAGTGATGAATTTCCAGCTTATTTGAACAGTTTGCTTATTTATCTTGGACAAAGACCGTACTGCAGTCATCTGGGCTAGACTACTGTAATGTGCTCCTAATTGTTTCCCTTGAAATTGATCCGGAGCCTCTTTGGGGTGGAAAACCAACATATAAAAAAAAATACAGCCCCATACATGTAGCTGTTCAAATTTTAATCCCCTGGTTCTTGGGCAGCAGCCTTGCACTCCATGTCCATGTCTGGCAGTTGCTCACAGTTGGACATGGCTTTCTCTCCCTGGGCTGAGTCAGACACAGGCCGAAGGCAAGTCTTTCTTGTCCTCGGTTGTGGAACTCCCTGCCAGAGCCCCTTGCTGGCTGCCTTTAAGGCAAGCTGCAAGCCCTGTTTATTTCAGTTGGCCTATCCATGACTGTTTTATGGGCTCCCTACCTTTGTTTTTGCATCTGCTACCCTTTTGTTTTTCTCTTTCCTCTAACTAGTCAGGAATTGAATCTTTTGGGGCTGGCAGGTCCCTTTTGAATTCTGTGTGTATAGCATATTGTAACATGCTATTAGATTTTGCTTTCTACTTTTACTGTTTTGCATTTGGCTCTTTATGCTACTTGGCTTGCAATTGGTGCTTTAGAAAAGATCAAATAAATATATCATTGTGTCAAGACTTATTTTGTATGAGGGTTAAATCCAGTGTCCAAATATAGACGAATGTGTTTATGGGGAAACTTAGCACTGAGAAAATTAGGAAGAAAGCTCCAATTAGAAAGCAAGCTGATTCCATGCCATTTGCTATGCCATGTTTTCTTTAAAAGAAAACTTCCACTGTAATTAACAAGAAAGTGCAGCCTACCGGCCAATGCATTACCTAACACAGAGCCTGCTATTCGGTCTTAGGAATAGTTGGTGCTTTTATATGCTCCTGTGGAGACTGACGATGCTGTGAAGTCCAGTATCAGCAAAACAGGAGTCTAAACACAAGCAGAGTCAGGAAATCTTGTACAATAGATGATAAATAGCGATTTGGTTCATTGGCCACTTCAGGAGGAAGCGTGTAAATGTAATCGTGTAATACAATGGTCTGTGCTTCAAATTTAAGCACTAGAATTAAAGTGTCTGTTTTCCATCCTGGACAAATGATTTAACTGTTACATACATACCCCAGCCTGTGTAAATGATGTTTTTATTTGTGTTATGTGGGCTGCCACGGGATCAGCAGTTCAGGTCTTTGTTTTAGAAACTGCACAGGACTCAGCAAAAAGACGTGTTTTACCTCACATTGAGATAAGCCTGATAACATCAACCAGGGGAATGAAACAAACAACTAGGAGGAAGAGGAAATAGCAGCCAAGTGCTGTACAAAAAGCAAGGGTCTTAGTTCAAATATTGTCATCTGAAAATGGTTTATGGGCACTAAAACAGAGGAGTGAGCCCAGGGGTAAGGTCATGCCACTTTGTTGAGCTTTGGGAATCCAGGAAGTTTCATATCATCCATCTAAGGAAGTTCCACTTGTAAAATACTATCAAAGCCCAAGTCGTTTAGGGCAGCTTGGTCCTGCAAAACATTACAATTATTAATCACTTGACTAATCCACATTAATCAGTACAGCCTAGTAGCAAAATTATTATTCAGCTTGCTGAACTGAGCAATCTTGCCAAGAAATGAGCCTACTTGGAATTTTAAAATTTACGAAAGAGTGTAAAACAAGATGACTGGAAAAGATGCAAAATCTCCACAAAATCAATTTTATCTCTCATCTCACTGTTTCCATTTCATCCACCACTGACAAGACCAAAAACCTCGATGCAGGCTGGTATTGGGAAAGTAAAGCATTCATTCTGTGTATGTGGGAAAAGTGAGTCTCTCCTTCCCAAACACAAACACAGAGAGAAAAATAAAACTAAAGATAAAAGTAGATGTGTGAGAGGGGAAAGGAAAGTAAGTATTTGTTTCTTGATTGTGAGGAGGATGGTTGTTAGGCTTTTAAGAATAGAACATGTAAATGAGTACAGAAACAGCATACAACAACCCATCCAGAAATTTAAATGTGATCAAAACATGTAAGATACATTGGGAGATGTGTAAGAGTCTTTTAGGCTTCAAGAAGCCTTGGAGGATTCAAGGGAATAATCTGGTGTATATAGCACAGCCATCTCACTTGAAGCAAGGAAAAATAAGGCAGAGGGTAATAAACAAAGTTTGACACGTATATTTCAGTACTGGAAGTAATAAATAATGGTTGTTGGTGGGAGCTGAATGCTTTACTGACAAGAACAAGATGGCAATAACTAACTTGTCCCAGATGAGGAACAAAATCTATTTTCTGTAGATAGATGGATGACTAATTAAAAACGTCTGAACATCAACAATTAAAAAATGGAGAAGAGGATCTTGGCTGTTAATGCTGTTTTTAGTACTTCAAAACGTATATTGTCCTTACATTCCCTTCAAGGAGTGACACAATGCTCTGCTGACTTCAGACACTTGTGCCTTCTGTGGCATGTTAGGCTACAAATGTTCTGAACCAGAGGAGATGGAAGCAGTGGTTCTGCTGAGGAAGGGCCACTGCTTTCTAGAGCAGGTTGATGACACAGGCTATTGAGTCCTTACAGAGAATTGTTTGTCTTCTGGTTTTAGATGGCTTTAATTCCTCCAAATTACTCCTTGAATAATAGGAAAAAGGGCAATTTGAATTTCAGTGACAGATTGGACATAACAGGTTGCAACTATTAGGTCTAATTTTACCATACTGAGAAATAAAATTGCCTAAACATAAACATCGATCACTGATGCAGTAAATTAATTTGTACAGAAAAAGTAGTTTAACTGCAGTGCACATTAAACATAGAAAATTCTCAAAATTACAGCTCTCTGAATTAATTTGTACACTTGTTTACTTGTTAAAAGCAAGGCGTAACTTTTGATTTTCTTTTCCTTCTCTTTGTGACTTTGAATTGTGGAAAGCACGGACAGTTACTGATTGTTCTTTTTTTTTGTTTTCCCCCCATTTCTGGTGAGGTTAATAGACATATGAAAGATCTTTTTTAAATGTTTCATTCTAGCAAGTAAATTCAGCATTTCAATAGGTTTGAATTATGCTTTGTTAAGAACCGATGATGTCATATAATTAAAAATTTTACGATTTGGTTCAGCAACGAGTTTACATTGAAGTGTGTCCTCAGGCTTATTTAAACTGTTGAAGTCTTCCAGACTGTTTCACAAAAAATGTCATCTGTGCCTTCTTCCTTCTACTCCCAAAAAATCTGTACATACTATTTCCCCACATTTTAATACGGTATCTAGAGACTTAACATAGATGCTAGCCAACTTTTCTTCATTATGGCAGTTGCTATTTTTAATATGCTTATTGTTTTATAAAATGGAAAAGAACATGCCCTTCTTGAAACTATGGCTGCAATGTTACCAATCATACGCAATTGCAAGTGCATATGTGAGCTGGATAAAGGTTGCCGAAAGTCACAGTGGAACAGGATCTGCCAATGTGGCTTATTTTGATGGTATCTGGTGTCTACTGTTTTCAAGGACAGTAGTTCGATTCAAACACAATTCTGATAAGTGGCAGGTTTTCATGTCTTTAATGCCCTGACAAGGGCATCCCTCTCAAGAGAGGGGGGTGAAACCATTTGGATGAGAATTTCTTCCCCTCTCTTTTGTGCTGACTCACCAAGATAATGGACAATTAATAGTGAACCTTCTCTGCAGGGAAAGTCTAGGGTTATCACTAATAAAAAGTGCTCGTGAAGTGTTTGGACACAAAAGGGGGAGAAAAAATAAACAAAAATGTAGAAAGCAGGACCAGCACAAGGCTCAATCTAAAATATGATTTTTTTTTCACCTGAAATTATGGTGAATGATTTTTCAGTGGCAGCAGCTGCAGCTTTTCTTGTGAACTATGATAAGAAAGGACAAGAGAAATAGTGCCTTTTTTTTTTTTTTTCCTTTTGTCAGGGAGAAAACTGGTTTGTGTATTTTTTAGAGATACCAATTAGTAGGGCTGACTGCTCTTAGTTACCAATCACATCATGCTGTAAAATTTTCCCTGGTAGGATAGGAAGGAGAGGTCTAAATAAACTGCTCTTCACCTTATCTTCTGATCCAAGAGCAGGTTTGCAGGATTCTCTTCAGATTTGCTTTCATCCTCATTGCTTACATTTAGACTATATGTGGGATTAGTTTCCTTTTCTGAAGAGTGCACACTTCCCCTTGCCCGGGGAGAAGGCTCACAAATTGTGAGTCTGTGCAGCCCTCAGTTTTTGCTTCACTGGGACAATCCTAGCAACTCTCAGATGCTCCCAGAAAAGCCTGCTGCCCCTGAGGTCACCTGGAGAAGGAGTTGCTGGAGGTCAGCAGAGCACTGCTCACATTTACAAGTCAAGAGGCAGACTGCCCTGGGGATTATTGCAGTGGCTGTACCTGTGCTCTGGGTTTAGCAACCGATGGTGTAATTGTGTGCCTCTGTTGTCCAGGTAAACACAGAAAACATGTACAGTGTTTCCTGGAGTTAGACAGACCAAAGATTAGTCTAAACTGAGAGTGGAACAGGTTAACTGATCTTTCTCCACCCTAAGCTTTCATTTGTCCCTTGCAGCACTGAGCTGTCAATAGAGCGTACAGACTGATAAGTATAGGTTCTCCTCAGCCTGGAGAGATCTGTCTGATAAGATGGCCTTAAAAAAGAGAGAGGGAGAGAAAGTACGTTAACTGTTTTGACTGCAAAATACCCCCTGGTAGCCAGAGATAAGACACCTTGAGCTGCTTGGAAGACCTTAGACAGGATGTAAATGAAGCCAAAAAAAAAAAAAAAAAAAGAATAATTTCAAATCCAGCTGCTATTCTGCTCTGCCCTTATTTCCAGCCCTGACTGCAAAAGGCTTAATTTACTGTATTTCATGACAGGCTTCCATTCTACACTGAGGAAGCTACAAAAGGTTGTTTAAGATACGGACTTTAACAAAGTGGAGATCTCTTTTTTTTTGGAGAGGCCTCTATTTCAGACACCTAATAGTGCATTTCAGCAGGCTTTGGTGAATGGAAATTATACAGAAGAGAAGGAAAATTCTGCCTTTTACAAAGAATTTCACCTTCTCTTTTCTATAATTTTATCACCCAAATGAACCTGTATTAACATGGGAAGTCTGAGTGAAGCATACACATAGTTTAAATGCAACTCTTAGCTTGCAAAATTCCACATAGAGGAAGTGATATTCTGCAAGATAAGCAGATGGTAGGTGTGACAGTTTACATGTGACATCTTCATAGTACGATTTGGTCTTCTGAGCACTGTGGACTGGGAAATTCTTTAGGTTTCCCTTACAGCCTAGACCACCCTTAGGTTAGTGGAAGCCATGCACACCTGCCAACCTGTGCCTGTCCCATGGCATAGACGTCCACATGTGTTCCCATTCAAGCAAACCTGGGGAAAATGAGGGTCAGGAAGAAAGGACTGACTTACACAGCATTTTGACTGCATTGAAAAGGTTCCCAAAACATGTTGCTCCCAGTGTGACTCTGCTGCATTAGAGTTGGTGTAAGCATTTTTCTGCCATCCTGTTAAAAAAAAACAAGGTTACCTTTGCTCGAGGACATCTTTTTTAACAGCTGTGCAGCACATCTGCATTAACAGTCAGATCTCAAAGAAGAGAGCCTAAAATGGGATGTAGATGGACTACTAGAAGCTAAATAGAATTGGTTGTACAAAACTTACCTGCCCGGGTTTACCCCGCTTTGGTAGGCACCTCTTCTTTCCGTGAACGTTTCTCAGATTGCTGTGGTTTTGTAGTTTGTGTAAACCATCCTAGTGTGAGCATCTGGGTACTCACTGCCTTTGATCAGCCTGCTGCATGGACAGTGTCATAGTAAGCCCAGGATTTGTTGGGCACTTTCAGCAGAAAGTGCTGTATTCCGGTCTTCCCTACCTAGGGGCCAAGTAGGTAAAGTATTATTACATGGCACGAGGCCTTGATTCAGTTCTCTGAGTATCCTGAGGGGATTCAAAGATGCATTTCCTGCCTCTGAAGAGAGGGTCTTAAGTTGTCCAAAGGTCCCTTCTCCTGGAAGCTGGGCATGCTGAAGGAAAGAGTATCCTATTCATAGAACTGGTAGGAGCACATTTGAGAAGGAACTTGTTACCCTGTGGAGAAGTATGCTCATTTAGTCCAGGGGTTCTTGCAGTCTGGAACTTATGCTTAGGTTTATTTTTGTTTTTATCCACTGCCTCTTTAATGTGTAAAGAGCCCAGCACTCCCCTTTCCCAGCTGAGTGCCCAAGCTGCGAGGCTGCAGACCTTTTCCTGGTTCCCCCCCAGGACTCCATGAATCCTGCTTTCTTTGCTTCTTGGGCTCCTGGAGACACCTAGGTCCCTTTGCAGATCTAGGTCCAGGAGTTTTCACCTGTGTAAATAAGACCTCCACCACATTTCTGTCATTCTAAGAAATAAGAAGTTCTGTGTTTATTTACTGTATTTAATTCTAGCACACTGTAAAATAACACTGATGTGTTTTTGAAAGCGTTAACTGCCTACACTGCTTTCGCTTGATCTTAATTTCCTTTTACTTTCCATTTCCTTGAAAAGATTTTTAGATATCTTTGCCTGGGTTTCTTTCAGATGCGATTACTGACTCCCTTCTTTCTCTCTACCCTGTATTTCTTTCTTTTGCCTCTCCACACATTGCCTTCCTTCTTTTCTCTGTCCTAGTTTAGCCCCCTCCTAACTGTCTTGCTGTTGCTCTTCTGATCTAAAGGCAATGAGGCAAAGAATTGAGGTGGTTGAAATGCAGGCACGAGTGATAAAAAAGACAGGCATACATGACAAAAAAATGGGGGACCTTCATGATTAAACTCTAGATTAACTGAAAGAAGGGGGATACTCAAATCAGGACCCAAGGTGATGCTTGTCATCTCAGGGGATTCTGCTTGCAAATCCCACCCAGAGGCTCCATCTTTTGTCTGAGCCTCCAGCAAGGGACGTTTTGACAGCCTGCCCTTCTCCCTGCGCGTCCTGCAGCTGTGTGGGAATGGGGACTTAGAGGGCAGCTGTGGAACAGGGTCCCTTCAGCTCTTAGGGCCTGATCTTATGGACCATTTGTTTTTAGGAAAGAAAGAGAAATAATGAGATTTCTCGACTTAAGACACACTCCTTATGTTGTGATGTGGGAAAGAAAGAAACAATCAGCCTATTTTGATACCTGTTTATCTTGAAAGTTTGACTGGGACTGCGTTATAGGGTCTGCTGTCTATGAGGCTTTCAAAAGGAGCTGCAGCGTGGGGGAAGATGGGAGGGAGAGGGCTTTTGGTCCTATTCATGGTGTTGCCTGGGGAAGAGCACAACCCAGTGAAAAGAGAAGGCAGAGGGAAATATTGGGGTCCAGTGAAGAATCCTGAACTGTTGTCCCCTAGTCATTTGCTGTTCTTAATAAGCAGTACAAATGCTGTTATTGGCACAACAAATTGTAATAATTATTCTCTAGCAGAAACCTGATTGACTGAATCACTACTTTTAGTACATGAGGTTGTTAATTCACAGGTTCTCAGGAGATCGTTATTATGTATAAGTTTGCTGCAGTATTTGAATGAGCTTTTGCTCTGCCATTATCTTGATTTTAAACGCAGTTATTCTCGGGGTGTTTTTTTCTGACCCTACTCTAGCTTCAGATGGAACAAGCCTGGTGGTCTCTGACTCATACTGTACAAACAAACAAACAACGACTAAAAGAAACAGCAACTTAACAGCGGAAGAAATACAGTGTAAATGTGTTTGTCACATTTAAGCAGTGGACAAATGAGCTAATTTGAATCGCTTAGTGCTTGTACAGTCACAACTAAACAACCCCTGTAAATTAATTGTGTGACATGCGATTCCCAATTATGTAAAGCAGTATAATAAGCTGTGAGGATGGTGACTGTCATTAGTTATATGTACAGGAGTGTGGAAAATTACTTATGCTTTCTCTTTGCCTGTAGAGGCACAAAATGCCAGCTTTCTCAAACAAGCAGAAGGGTAGCTCTGTTTTCTTCTAGTTGCAAATTGGGTTTTGTGTATGATTTGAAAGGTGGAGCAGAATATGAACTGCTTATATTTTCTTTAATTTGGCTGCAGAAGATGGAATTCGTTGGGCTCCGTCTGTTCAAATGAACTTTAAGCAACAATCAAGGAAAACATTTATGCTCCTCTTTACATATGTAATGGTAATATGTCTTCTGAAGAAGACATAATGGAGCTGGAGCCTTAGGTTACCTTAGGAGAGCAATACAGGAATGTTAACTACTTATGTAGGCATTAAAGGCATTTTATAAAAGCAAGCAGGTTTTTCCTGTGAGGTATTAAAGTGACTTATTTGTTGTTTTTAGGAGCTGCCTTTCCTCTGCTTATGAAATTTAAAATGGGGAAAACCTCTCTACCAGCTGTCTCAGTTCTTTTGGTCAGGAACCCCTGTATGTTTCTCCCCCAGTAATCTAACTGTTAATGCACTTAATTGGTGCTCCCAAAGCAGTTTTGAAATATTGATAGATGTTAAAAAACATCTGTAAATTATAAATAATTTTAAAGTTCACATTTCTCTTTTGAATGCCCATTACAGAGTATTAGTTTTCAAGCCATTTAATAAGTTATGAGACAAATGAGTGAGTTTAATGTGGGGTCACTGATGTGAAAAAATTGCGATGATTATATTAAAGTTTCAGCTTTTCCAAAACTGTGTACATTTCTACTGAAAGTAAACAGAGAATGTTATGTAATAATGTGTATTTTATTTAAAATTACTTTAAAGACAAGTCCTATCTTCTACTTCTGTTAAAAACTTCAAAACTATAGCTTGTTCCAGTGACATGTGTGTTAGGCCATCACTGAAGCCATGTTAATCCTTAAACACTGTCCTTTGATATTCTAGTTATTTAGATCTATTCAGCACACAGCACAATATTGTTTTATTTCAGCAATATCTAACTTCTTCATTTGCTATTTATTCACACCTGCATATTCCCCTAAGATTTCTTATCTCATTTTCAGGGTAGCCCTGCAGACAATTAGTGGTGGTAATAATATAAAATGTGGCCAGCACTAAAACCTGAAATGGCCATTACAACTAAACTATATGATATATAATAACCACTCCACTCAATTACCTGCACAAAAAATGCAAGGATTTAAAACTGTGGAGCCTTACCATACATCCAGTTAACTGACCTACCTACCCACCTGCTATTTAGTCCTTCCTTTCCTCCAAATTATATTCTACCTTGTGGCATGCTGTCTGGTAAATTAGCAATGTTGTACATTTGTATGAGTTTTCCATCCTTTTCAATAGGTGTGTATACGCACATATAAGTCTCTGCACTGGCACAAGAACAGGTCTTTGACTGATGGTAGGACAACAGATAATAACTACATAACAACCCAATGCATAAATGCATACATGTGCATTCACAATCTACGTGCCTGTGGCAGTATGGAGTGCACAGGTTTGTGTGCTGCTGCCTGGTGTACTTGATTTTTCACTTTTAGTACCTATTATCCTATGTAACTCATTATTTTTTACATGTTAAAGAAACCTTGCTATTTAGTACTTTGGATGGGGTGTTGGGGGATGGTGGTGTCACGAGTCTGCCATTACTGTTATGGGAGAAAAGTAGTGAGAACATACCAGAAGGACCCAGAGGTGGGGGTGTCTGTCCATCTCAACTGCTGGGCTTTCTCTTTGGTTGAATCCAGCAGTTCAAACATTTTGCCAGCTCTGTGTTTCAGGGGAGAAAGAATTATTCTTGCAGGAATGGCTCAGACTGGGGAGACGCAGGTTCTGTTTCCTCCTTCACACAGATTACATTTGTAACCTGAGGCGAAGCATTCCAGCTTGTCTATGCCCATTACTTGAGCAGCAAAATGGGGAAAATGGAAAACTGCTGCTTACAGGATATTGAAAGTATTAATTTGTTTATATGTGTAAACTCTGTTCTATCAGAGGGTCCCTATGTATTATGGCACATAAAGGTTAGCTGACATTTGCTTTAGGAATGTGGCCATTTGTCTAGTGGCAGCAAAAACATGTTTAAATCATACAGAAAAATAAGCCATGATAAAGCAAGTGCCCTGAAGTCTACTCCAGCAAAAGCATGTGTATGTCATAGGACCTTCCTGGTAACATCTTTCTGAAGCTGTCCTGTTGATTCAGTCAGCAGCACTAGGGATAAGATCACTTTTAAGACCTCAAGTCTGCTGGAGCTGGCACATGAGTGGCTGGCTGCTAACTCCACAAAGGTGCTTTTGTGCTCTTGTGCTTCCCCCTTCCTCCCCCTTCTGTGGCATAACTCCTTCTTGACTTGTATTGCTTGACTTTTCTGTTAGTGAGCATTTTCCCCATCAACACTACCGAACAGGTGTTACTCTGCTACTAACTGAGTTTCCAGCTGTCCTCCTCCAACACAGACCAGGCAAAATTTGTTGTTTCATCCTATTAGACAGACTAGAGAATTATCAAGCCTGAGATGGAGGTCTTCCTTGCAGGATACGATAGTTTTGTTGCCAGAAGATGGTCAGGAAGGCCTGGCTGGCTAACAAAGACAGTCCTTCAGCTGCTGGGTGTAGTTCCAGTTTTGCATCCCCTTTGGCAGCAGCACAGAGACTGCTGCAGTGTGGCCAGCCAGCAGAATTAGGAAATAAGGACCTCTTTTATTTACTCAGGCTGCTGAATCATGGGCATTCCTGTCTGCTTGGAGAAAAGTCAGGCAGCTCTACTTTCCACTGGAAGTCTCAGGAGTGCTTGGTACTTTCATCTCAGAGTGTTCACACACTTGTTTTAATGTGCTTTATGGAAATGGTGAAACTCAGCAAGTACAGTTGGTGTAGAAAAACATCTGCACTAACTATTCACACACATTTGCATCTTTAAATAGACTTTTAGGCCTTGTAGCCGATTTTCAGCAAAGTTTTTTGGTTGTGAGTGCTAGAGCTTTCTTAGAGTCAGTGAGTGTGAAGTGACTGGTTCCAAAAATTAAAAATTTACATGGACATGTTAAGTGCATCACATTGAAACTCAGAATACTTGCCATAACACAAAAAAGGCATTTACAGTAAGTAGCACTTACTGAGTGCTGAAGGAAAAAAAAAGGTCGATACAGAAAATATATTTTAAAACTCCATAAACACTCTGTCAAGTACCTGGAGCCTTATTCTGCCCTCAGATAGATGTGTACCACTCCTGGGAACTTGTATGTGTGCATCTGAATTTGGTCCAGAGTATTTTAAAACAGCTTGTTATAACATTAAAGATCAGATTTGTAACGTTGACATATAGCTCAGTGTGTAGGTGTCTACAGATTTATATACAGGCAGCTGTGTGCAGAGTAGCAGCAAACTGCATTTTCTGTGAGAGTGATGGGTGAGAAGGGGTTTGAAACCCTTTACCCGAAAGCAGGTCAAACTTTACCCCCAGTGCAGAGATGGCTCTGTAGTGAGATCCACTGGGAAAGCTGGGGTGGAGTCTGCATCCCAAGCATCTGGCTTGCTCCAGAGACCTAAAGTTGGGCTCCGCCATCACAGTTTTGAGCCCGAGACCTGCTCACCTTGTGCCTGCGCATGTGGAGTAGCCAGTCACACTTTGCTGCCATTCTGAGGGAGATGTCCTTAGTGGTTACACCTTATTTTTCTGGGGCAACATCCTTGTGGAGAAGGGTGGGGAGATGGCAGGGCAGGCGTTGCCATCACTCACATCCTAATTAGGATGCAGTAATTGCCCTTAGTCCAGGGTAACTACTGGTTACCCTGGTTGCTGTCCCCAGATCCATTCCTACACAGCCCCTGAGCTCAACTGGCACATTAGTCCATTGCTCACAATGTTCCCAGTGTTCAGGTTAGAGTCTGCACAGCGAAAGTCACTGCATTGAAACATTTTCCTTGTTGCAGGAGGATGGTTTCAAAAGCCTTTCTGTGGGTCACTGAAAGCTGATGGGCTTGGCTTTGGAGGCCTTTGTGTGAGGGCAGCCCAGGGTCCCTCCTTCCTGAGCGTGTGGCCAGCCACCAGTGCTCCTTTCACACAGGCTGTCCCCTGCCCTGTCATGCCAGGGGGTGGGGGGGAGTCGGGAAAGCGTGTTGGGAGCATTGTTAGGCTTGTACTCCGGAAAATCCTGTTGTCCTCCGCCTTGCAGAATTCCCCTTGCCTTGCTGCTTCTCCTGTAGCTTTGAGACATTGAAAGATTTTCACTTCTCAAGTTTAAGGAGGCAAGTCTGACTTGTAAATGGTTTGCTCTTATCCCTTTTGCACAAAGAGAATTGCTCTGTAGAATTAGTATGGGCTCTGATTAAAAAATGCAGCGTCAAAGCGGCACACATTTCCATTTGCCAGCTGGAAAGTAAGAACTGTCTCTGCGCTACGGTTACATTCTTCCCCCTCGGCTTTCCTTACCCTTGTATAAAAGCTGAGGAGACTCCCAGGCAAACAAGAAGAATTGGGTGGGGGAAAGGGGCTGCCATTGCTTATGCCATGGTCACATTGCACGCTTGATCCTGACCCTGCTGCCAGCCTGCTGGGATCCACGAGCCAGGGGGAATAGTTGTATAGTAGGTAAAACCGGGCAGGCAGTGGCCACAAAAAGGAAGTGATTTACTGCTATGTCAGTGATGGTACACTATTTATAACACTTACTATATATTCCTCTAAACATTTATACAATAATATATCATTCCTCCGTAGGATATACATTTTAATACTAAATTTGGTTACAAAATATGTTGCCTAGGCAGTCACAGACTATGTTTCTTCACTCGGTTGCTTGACATAAATTCCTGTTTATCTGCCATCAGTGGGTGTACGTCAGAAATATATTGGATTTTTAAAGAACAAAAGGTTTTCCCATTTAAAAGACATAGTTGGAAAGATGCATTTAATATAAAATTTAGAACTGGAGAAATTGTTAACATATTTTTCTGTAAATGCTTGTTCCACTGTTTTGATAATTTCCAGTTTTAGAGTCAAATCGAACAATTTGAAAGGGCAGTACACAGATTTACATTAAAAGTCTCCTGTGAATATTGCAGTCATTAATGTACCATCTTAAAAACTCACCTGACTGGTTTTGTTTAGTGTGTATGACAATGAGGAACTTTGCACATTAGGGAAGCATTTTAGCAGGTGACAGTACTTTTGCTGGAAGGGAGGATTTTTATGTTTCAATTTTTTTGATAAACAAACAGCGTTGTTTTTGGTTCAAAAACATGGCACTTAGGCCAGAGTTTGATTTTGTTATTTAAATACATACCAATAGTGCAGATTTATATGTAGGTAATTACAGATATATAGTGTGTGTGTGTGCAAAAGGCGTGTTTAATTTGTGAGACCCTCCTCTCAAAGACGTAAACAAGAGGATAAAAACCCATGCAGTGTCCAAGTTATCCTGAAAAGCATTGTGTCAATGGGCAGGCATCCAGCAATGGTGTTTGGTTGTTTTCTCAGAGTTAGATGGTTGCCATCTGGCATTGATAGTGAGATGGCGTTGTCATCAGTTTCTAGATGCAGGAAAGGAATGAATCCTCATCTGTTTCCTGTGGATAAGCAAGAGGTTGATAATCTAGTAAAATCTCTTTACCTTAAAGTAAGCAGGCTTGGAATTTGTTTATATAATATACGCCAGCTCTAACTTTTGTGTTGTTGTAGGAAATTTCTTGAGAGAGGGCTGAAGATGTTAATAAACTTTCTGCTTTGCAAGAATACCTTTAAAAATATATTTTTCAAGAGGTTTATTATATCTTTTTTTCTGTAGTGTTACAGTAGTCAGTTTTACTTTTAAAAGGAAGAAAAACCTCAAGCATTGCCCCTGGAAAGGAATAGAAGAATTATTTGATGTAGAGTGATCTTTTAAACATTATTTTTATATTTTTAAAGAAGTTTTAGGTTAATTGAAGTATGATAATTGAAGTATAGTTATCTACATTTAAAACAAAAAGTGCAAAAACTGTACAGCACATCTCTTGAAAAAGTATTTACAACTTTCCCTGCTTAGAGATGAGGCAATACCATAGATAACTAGTCCGTTTATTATCTGGCCAGCATTTCTGCTTTGTCTTTTCCTGGTAACTCATAAATCTTTCAGCTTTTACCATAAATGTTTATCATTTTTCCTGTTTCCAATTTTTTACAAGTTGCTTTGTCTGTGATCACCTCACAGTACAGGTTCTGCTGTACTGAGGAAGTTCAGCTGGCTGAGGCCTTTGCAAAAAAGGAAGAAATGGTGGGCAACCTCTTGAACTTAAAAAAAAAATGCTGTTCATGGCTGACCCTTGTGACACTTTCCCATTTTCCTTGATCCTGGTTGTTGGTTTGTTAGATTGTTTTGAACATTTAATGGTCCAGCTGCCAGCTTTCAGTAACTGAATTGTATCATTATTGGAGAAATCTGGTTACGTTTTATTAGAGAAAACATCACTGTTTATATTGTTGTCCTGTTCCTGCCTTGTAATTTTTTATATTATTGTTTAGAATAACACCCGAGTCTCTCTTAGAAATAGCCTTTAAAAAATTCCTGTGTTCAGAATCAACTTCAAAGGAAAAAAATACCACAAACCTGTGGCAAAGCAGGGTGAATCTTTTCATTAAATCTTAGGCATGTGAGTTGACTGCATTCATTTTAAATCATTCTGGTAATATTTTCTCCCTTCCTTTGACTCTTCAGATGCTCACATAATATGCAAATAATTTTACAATGGATACAAAAGAAACATTAAATATATTAAAATCTGCATTTTAATAAAGTTGTCAATGTATAATACATATCCTGCAACTGAGAAAGAATGATAAAAAAAGCAATAAAAAGTTAATATAGGCACAGAACTATTTAATAACTTCTAATGTTTTACAGTATGAAAAAAATAAATGTGGTCTTGAAACTGTTGGATATCAATGTAGGAATTGTCCTAGTCTGAGTTTAATGTTTTAACTGTTTAGGAGTAGCAGTCCTGCACTATTCATATGCACTTTCTATCTCTATCTCTATTTCTATTTTTGACTCTTGGGATTAAGCTTGTGGGCATGCTTCTTTCTCATTTCAGATGGAGTGGATGTTGAGGATGACCCCTCTTGCTCATGGCCAGCATCATCACCTTCTAGCAAGGATCAGACTTCCCCGAGCCATGGAGAAGGCTGTGATTTTGGAGAAGAGGAAGGAGGCCCAGGTTTGCCCTATCCGTGCCAGTTCTGTGACAAATCCTTCAGCCGCCTCAGCTACTTAAAGCACCACGAGCAAAGTCACAGTGACAAGCTCCCTTTCAAATGCACATATTGCAGCCGTCTCTTCAAACACAAGCGGAGCAGGGACCGCCACATAAAACTTCACACGGGAGACAAGAAGTATCACTGCAGTGAGTGTGACGCCGCCTTCTCAAGGAGTGATCATCTTAAAATCCACTTAAAGACTCATACGTCCAACAAGCCATATAAGTGTGCCATTTGTAGGCGTGGGTTCCTGTCATCTAGTTCACTGCACGGCCACATGCAGGTTCACGAGAGGAACAAAGATGGCTCCCAGTCTGCTTCCCGGATGGAGGACTGGAAAATGAAAGACACTCAGAAATGCAGTCAGTGCGAAGAAGGCTTTGATTTTCCTGAAGATCTTCAGAAGCACATTGCAGAATGTCACCCTGAGTGTTCCCCTAATGAAGACCGATCTGCTCTTCAGTGTGTTTACTGTCATGAACTCTTTGTAGAGGAAACGTCACTAGTAAATCACATGGAGCAGGCTCATAATGGTGAGAAGAAGAATTCTTGCAGCATTTGCTCTGAGAACTTTCATACTGTGGAGGAGCTGTACAGCCACATGGACAGTCACCAGCAGCCAGAGTCGTGCAATCACAGCAACAGCCCATCTTTGGTAACTGTGGGGTACACATCAGTCTCTAGCACTACCCCAGATTCAAATCTCTCGGTGGATAGCTCAACAATGGTGGAAACGGCTCCTCCTATACCAAAAGGTCGTGGAAGGAAGCGGGCAGCTCAGCAAGTGCCAGATATCACTGGTCCTTCAAGTAAACAGGCAAAAGTAACTTATAGCTGCATTTATTGCAACAAACAGTTGTTTTCCAGCCTTGCAGTTTTGCAGATACACCTGAAAACTATGCATTTAGATAAACCTGAACAAGCCCATATCTGTCAATATTGTTTGGAGGTGTTGCCATCTCTCTACAATCTGAATGAACATCTTAAGCAAGTCCATGAAGCTCCAGACCCAGCACTGATTGTTTCTACCATGCCTGCCATGGTCTACCAGTGCAACTTCTGCTCTGAAGTGTTCAATGACCTCAACACCCTTCAGGAACACATCCGATGCTCTCATGGATTTGCCAACCCTGCTGCTAAGGACAGTAATGCATTCTTTTGTCCCCATTGCTACATGGGATTTCTTACAGATTCTTCCCTGGAAGAGCATATTAGACAAGTCCATTGTGATCTTAGCAGTTCCCGTTTTGGTTCTCCTGTGCTTGGAACCCCAAAAGATCCAGTGGTGGAAGTGTATTCTTGTTCTTACTGTACCAATTCTCCAATATTTAATAGTGTTCTTAAACTGAACAAGCATATCAAGGAGAACCATAAGAACATTCCTTTAGCACTGAATTACATCCACAATGGGAAAAAGTCCAGAGCCATGAGTCCATTATCTCCTGTAACCATTGAGCAGAGCTCTTTAAAGATGATGCAGGCAGTTGGAGGTGCTCCTCCTCGTCCTGCCGGGGAATATATTTGTAATCAATGTGGTGCTAAGTATACTTCCTTGGATGGTTTTCAGACTCACTTGAAAACACATCTTGACACTGTCCTGCCAAAACTGACCTGCCCTCAGTGCAACAAGGAATTTCCAAATCAGGAGTCACTGCTGAAGCATGTTACCATTCATTTCATGATCACCTCAACCTACTACATCTGTGAAAGCTGTGATAAGCAGTTCACTTCTGTGGATGACTTGCAGAAACACCTACTAGACATGCATACATTCGTGTTCTTCCGCTGCACCTTGTGCCAAGAGGTTTTTGACTCCAAAGTCTCCATTCAGCTGCACTTGGCTGTGAAGCACAGCAATGAGAAGAAGGTGTACAGATGTACGTCTTGCAACTGGGATTTCCGAAATGAGACTGACCTACAGCTTCATGTGAAACACAACCACCTGGAGAACCAAGGCAAAGTACACAAGTGTATCTTCTGTGGTGAATCCTTTGGTACCGAGGTGGAGCTGCAGTGTCACATCACTACACACAGCAAGAAGTACAACTGCAAGTTCTGCAGCAAAGCTTTCCATGCTATCATCTTGCTGGAAAAGCACTTGAGGGAAAAACATTGTGTTTTTGAAACAAAAACTCCAAACTGTGGAACGAATGGGGCATCTGAGCAAGTTCAGAAGGAGGAAGTGGAACTCCAGACCTTGTTGACAAATAGCCAGGAGTCCCATAACAGCCACGATGGCAGTGAAGAAGATGTGGACACATCTGAGCCTATGTACGGCTGTGATATTTGCGGAGCAGCTTACACCATGGAGACTCTCTTGCAGAATCACCAGCTGCGAGACCACAACATTCGACCTGGAGAAAGCGCCATAGTGAAGAAAAAGGCTGAGCTCATTAAAGGGAATTACAAGTGTAATGTGTGTTCTCGAACATTCTTCTCTGAAAATGGGCTTCGAGAGCACATGCAGACACACTTGGGACCAGTGAAACACTATATGTGCCCAATCTGTGGTGAGCGGTTTCCATCTCTTCTGACTCTTACTGAGCATAAGGTCACACATAGTAAGAGCCTGGACACTGGAAACTGCAGGATTTGCAAGATGCCCCTCCAGAGTGAGGAGGAATTTTTAGAGCATTGCCAAATGCACCCTGACCTGAGGAACTCCTTGACGGGGTTCCGCTGTGTGGTGTGCATGCAGACAGTGACCTCCACGCTGGAACTGAAAATCCACGGCACGTTCCATATGCAGAAGACTGGAAATGGTTCTGCCGTGCAGTCCACAGGACGTGCACAGCATCTCCAGAAACTGTACAAGTGTGCGTCTTGCCTGAAGGAATTCCGTTCGAAACAGGATTTAGTGAAACTTGACATCAACGGTCTGCCATATGGTCTGTGTGCTAGCTGTGTTAATCTCAGTAAAAGTGGTAGTCCAAGTGTCAACATCCCTTCAAGCAGTAACAGACAAGGCATGGGCCAGAATGAGAGCTTGAGTGCCATTGAGAGCAAAAGCAAGGCAGGGGGACTGAAGACTCGCTGTTCTAGTTGCAATGTAAAGTTTGAATCAGAAACTGAACTCCAAAATCATATTCAGTCAATCCACAGAGAGCTTGTTCCAGACAGCAACAGTACACAGCTGAAAACACCACAAGTATCTCCAATGCCTAGAATCAGCCCCTCCCAAACTGAAGAGGTAACCCTTTTTTCTTTGCTCTTGACACCTTCCATCCTTTTGGAAAAAATCCCCCTTTTTTCAAGCTATCTTATCACTTGTCATGAAATGCTTAGGCTGATCCATGTTACATTTCCATCCACAGCCATTAGCTAGTAATTACTTGCTTCTCGATATGCCTTACATCTTGGATTGAATTTTGTGGAATAGGACTTATTCCAGTCTCCCTAGGATATTGTCTTCTGTGTCACTGAGGAGACCTATCTTCATGCCAGCACAACTGAGATCTGGAACCTTATTCTAGCTCCCATACGCATTGGAATCCCCAGCTAGGAGTTGTGCTTACGGCAGAGAGCATTAATGAACAGAGGAGTAGACACAGTGAGCCAAAATGCTGGCATAAGGGGTTGATTTTTTAAAAAATATTTGTGAGCAACAAATTGAGGGTATTTTTGTTAATTCTGTTGTAGACTTTCATTTTCCCCTCTCATAGCATATTTTGATTAAGTAGAAGTGCAATGCTAGCCTAAGGTAAATTGGGAAATCAGTCCTTTGGATGCACTTGCTTTGTTGTTTTTCTTTCCATTCCTGATGAAGAACATTTTGATGTCACTGAAACACGTACTGCCTGATGATTGAAATTCCATCATGCAGCATAACTTAGAAAGTACATACCAAACTCTTGAAAGATGTAATCTGCTTCCTCAGTCACCAGTGACCAAGTAATGACACATCTATGTGGGGACCTAGGGGGTCATGTACTGAGGGAAGGGAATCTGTTTTGTCTTCAGAAATATTACCATTAGAATGACTTAGAGGTAACATTTTAGGCATGGTAACTTGCATTATGATTTAGGCATGGTATGTCTTGCATCTTATAATTCAGGAAGCCTAAAAAAACAGCACAAGCAGATTTTAAGAAATAACAGCTTTTGTTTCAAGAAAGCTTTTAACCTTATAATGATAGGAGCATGGTGCAACCCATTGCTGTGAATGTGTGTTGATACCCTGTGGCTAGGGAGCTGCTGCTCTTCCATCACCTTCCTCACTCCCTGTTTGTGAGCCCATCTGTTGGAAGAGATCTCTCAGCATGTTGTCCAACAGTGTTATGCAAACTGGAGGGCAGGATGGAAGCAGCGAGGGAAGAGTGAGGGTACATCAGCATGTGTGGACCAAGAGGTAAGTATTTATGGAGCTTCGGAGAACATAGATTAAGATAGGCTGGGAGAAGGACACTGAGGTAGCACAGAGCCTGGAGTGCCATGAAGAGAGAATTGGAGCTTAGAGTTCAGGATGAAATACCAGGCAGCATGCACCTCCCAGGGAACGGCTGTGCGCTTTCATAATGTCTTCGTCTCTGGTTTGCGCATTGGGTGGTGTTAGGGGACACCTGAGGAGTGGGGTGTGGTGTGGAGTTTATGGAAGGCTGTTAGACTGAGAACCTAGGGTCTAAGGAAAACCACCTTTTAAAGAAGAGGGAAGAGGAGTGGCTTCTCATTAGCTGTGTTTTAGGCCACTGATGATCCTGCTGCTGCTGAGTCGGAACCATAGGATTACCAGCTGCATGTTTTTGATAGGTTCAGAGTCATCCTGGTTTCTGTTTCTGTCATCTTGCACCAAGTGACTACATGAAATCCCTCTTCCCAGTCGTGTTGGAAGCCAATTCCTGCTACCTCAAGCACAATCAGAATCATGTGTTAAGTCAGTTACCATGCTAAGATGTTACCATCTTGTCTTTCTCTTGCTTGTAAGCTAGACAAAAAGAGATTTGGGAGTCCTTTGTGGTGATGTAAGATTAGTTACCTTCAGTGTCATTAGTGAATCTTCCTCTACTTGGATCAGGTATAATCAGAGTTCTTAGTTACACTTCTGAATGGCATCACGTTCCTCTTCTTAATCCTTTTGATTTTTATATAAAAGTGTATCTAAGATGAAAAAGCTTTTTAAACTACGCATTTGTGAATAGCATTTGCCTCCTTCAAATCTCCATGTGCTCCCCACCTCCATTCTGGGGTTGTAAACTGAATTTTCATTGTCTATGGTTCTGGTGTCCACATAGTAATGTAGGCTTTCAGATTCTTTTCTCATGGGAAGACAAAGCTATCAAATTCGTGATAGGGCATTAGTAGTTCTGGAAACCACAAATGCACATTTGTAAAATCCTGAAAAATAATTAATTTTTCTAGCAGATATTACTGGTTCAAATTCTAGTGATGCAAGCACTGTAGCAGTGAGAATCAAAAATTGAAAGTGGTAATGTGCAGATGTTTAAAACTATAGATTAGATGTCCAGACTGAGGGAAGGAAAAACATAAGCATGTAACACAAACAGTAAAAAAAAAAAAAAAGGATTTTTAAAATTTATTATTAGTCACTGGCTTTCATGTTCCACTGGAAGGATGTTTCTTGAACTGAATGGGATGTTGAAGACAGCTACTTAAACATGCAATTTTGGGGAAATTTTCAACAAACAGTATTAATATTATCAAGGAGTGAAAGTTTCATTTGCATTATTGAGAGTCACGTGAATTGAGATTTCCACCTATATATAAAGAATGTTTCATTCCTAAGGCAAGAAAAATAGGTATCTTGCATATATGAGATGAGTTGTCAGGCCATTAATATTGCTGAATAGCCCTTTTTACTCAGTAATAAATTTCAATTATAAGAATATTTGAAAATACCTTTTTAGGATACAAGATCACACTGGAAGTGTAATTTCTAGCTTCTTTGCCAAGTATTCTCATGGTTGAACTAGAAAATTTCCCTTTTAGTCTGTTCTCAGTGATGTGATAGGGTGCAATTACCTTACCACGGTATGTCTTCAGCTGAGCTGTCACCTGCTGAGCTCATCCCACTTGCTGAGTGAAAAATGTTGACCTGAATCATCTCCACTAAAAGTTACCTTCTGGCTGGAAAATTATGAGTAGTGCTCATCATTGGTTACAACAAGTCAAGGAGCAGGTCAGAACTCATTAAACCCATCACACTGCTGAATCTGGTATCCCTAAGTTATCACACAGACTTGAACAGGTAGACTGTGGATAGCTAGCTTTTGAAAGAGCTCTGAAATGTGTAGATCTGCAAGTTAATCGTTGAGCTTTAATGAGGTGCTGGATTCAGCTGGTTGTAGATTTCTTCTAAAGATCTTGAATCACACTGCAAGCACACTTTTAGGCTAGGGTGATAACCTTAGTGATAGTTACTCTCTAAAAGCAGAGAACAAGGTCGAGTATGCTGGTGAATTGGGAACTAGACCTTTTTCTGTCACTCATTTGCTTTGCTGACTTGGCCAAATCTGCTTGAACATCTCTGCTTCATTTTACTTATTCAGAATATAAGATAGATTTTCCTGAAAAGTGTGTTTCTATGCTTACTTACAATACACTTTTTGTAAAGCACTAGGGAGGTGAAAATCTGTTAAAAACCCCTCTGTGGCCTTGACTCTCTTGTTCCTCCTTAATACGCTGTCAGGCACCTAATGAGAGAACTCTTGACTCGTCAGAAAATGTGCCCTCACTTCTTAAGCTTCAAGACTTCTGTACTTGCTGAATCATGCCAGCATAACAGTGCAATAAATTATATTGTCCATTTCTTAGCTGGCAGGGGAGGAGGGAGTGGACTCCAGCTTACACCAACAGTTTAATGGTAAAACCTGAATTATGCTAGAGTATCCACATGTGCAGCTGCGCTCACTTTGGGGTCCTGTTGGTAACTTTCAGAGTAGAAGTGCAATTGCTTCTGTATCACTTTGTTCCATGAATGTGAAGCTCATGTCAATACTCTATTACCTGTGCAATGCAGACAGTACTTCATTAATAATACAAGAATGCTCTGGGTTTTCTGGTCTTGAGAAGAGAAGGAGCAGTGTGAGTACACGGCCGAATTATTTCAGGAGTGAAGATGCTTATTTAGGTGTGGCAAAAAACTTGCAGAAACTCACTATTTCAGAGAGTATCAAAAATGCTGGACAAAGGAGAGAGCTAGCAACTGTCACACCAGCTGGAGAGCAGAATAAGTGAATCTGGGGCTGCTCCTCTGTCCTGTTGCGGTTGTGCAGAGCTGTGTGCCAGGATGGGCATGTCACAGCAGGGGACACCGGCCACATCACAGCACTGTTCTGGAAGAAGCCATGAAAGTGCAGGCTGACAATGAGCTTGCAGAGACGAGGGTCACAAAATTCAGATGCTGTGGAGAGCTGCTGGCTCCTTGAAACTCAGCTTCTCCGAACTCAGATGAATCCAGAAACGGTATCACCCTGGGAGAAAGAATGGAGCTCAGGTAGGTGTACTCTTTTATCATTACTTTTTTTTTTCTCTTTATTTATTCATGGGCTCTGAATCTACCTTTATTCTCTTACTATTCTTCCCCCCACTTCTCAAAACACTGCCAGACCCACAAAGACAGAAAACAGGAACTGCCTTTTGAAGTAGCTGGTTTATTTCAACAGCATGCACTGGCAGTCAGAGGCGGAAAGAAGAGAGAAAAGACTGTAAGCAACCCAGAAATGTTCCCAGATGCATGCTTTTGGCAGGGCAAGCAATAGCATTTTAGCAATATAAATCACAGTGCTTTTAACTGAAAAAATGCACTGAAATCAATACTCATGCATTTAATTGAAATACATAAAGAAATTAAAATAATCCTCCTCATCAGCAATCCAAGCTGATCATTTTGACTACAGGATTTTTATGAATAAGCACATAAACTTGTAATGTAAACATAAGTAGTGCCTTGGGTTTCCTGTCAGTGAATCCAGGCCCAGAACAAGTGATTTTCATGCTGTATTTTGGATCCAGGGACAGAAAAAGGTAAAGAAGGTTTGTTGCTGGCCCAGAGATTTGGCTTTGAAATAGTTTGTGGCACTAATCTGTGACAAGCATATTTTCTGCTTCTGAAGTTTCAAAATGAGTTCACTAAAAATACCAGTTTTGTCTTCTGGCATCATTTTAACATCGCTTTCAGGAAAGTATTATTTAAAGTGTGACCGTATCTATTCTTAGGAAGAGCTAGCCTGTTTTTTTTTTTTTTTTGCCACAGTAGGCCATCTCCACTTTGCACTCTGCTTTAATTTCTGGTAGTGCCACTACCATGGAGTGACTGATAAGGTCCAGCTTAAGCATATCTCTTCTCTTTGTCTTAACACTTTTGGTGGTGAGCTGTCAGAGTCCTCTTTGAATTTTACTAGGATAGTATTATTGTTATCCTGTTGCTGTAAATCCTATCAGAGTTAAGCTTCAGCTTAAACTTTAAACTTCCCACCTCACACACACACATGCACACCATGAGTTCAGTCTGGGAAAGGAAGGCCATATGTTGGCTGGGAGCTGCTGAATAGAAGCAAGGGGAAAATTTATGAGTTTTCTTAGTTTCCTGTCCACTGATCATTAAAATCTAATGCTGTTTGTCTGTCTTGTTATTTGTCAGAGGCCTCAGATGGGGAATTTGGACAGGCATCTTCTTCACACCTGTGGAAAACTTCACAAGAGAGGATGAAAGGATAACACCTTCTCCAAAATTTTCAAGAGCACAAAACCAAGATTTCCATAAAATGAACCAGGGTGGGGGGTGGAATGCGTGCTTGAAGAAACACAGAAGAACTGGAGAGGGACGCAGGAATGTGGAGGAAGTCCTTAAGGATCTCTAGAGAGGGCAAATGTAGATTCAGCAAAGCTTTATGGGACAAAACGTCTGTGAGGTGTCTACTCCTACAGCTCAGCTGTGCAGCCCACTATCTTCTTGGGGCTTTTGCTGTACTTGTACCTGCTGGCTGGCTGACTGGTGTAGCATGCCACAGTTTCTGCACAGCCCCAGAGGAAAATTACAGCAGTGATGAGTGTTTGTATTCTGATCTCAGAATTGGGTAGAAACAAGAAGAAATTTCACACGATTTTCTAGCCTGATCATCTTTAGGAACAAGACACAGAAAATTGTGACATATATATAGTTGTATGCTGGTGTGCATACCTCTAGAGGATTCTCTCACTTCTACCTCTTATTTCTGGACTCTCTTGGCCAATTTCAGGGGAAAATTAATAGATTAATACTAATCTCAAAGCCTATGAAGTTGTTACAATGTTTGGGAAGAGAGGTGACCCAGCAGGTGATAGAATCCAAATAAGAAAGAGGCCTTTAAGAGATCTAGACCAGGAAGATGGCTGTAGCTGAAGTTTATACCTGTTTTTTATGCAAAAGTCAAGTGAACACAAGACACGAAGTTATAGGAGGAAACTATTATCTGTTCTTTGTCATATTCACTGGGCAGCTTCTTAAATGACTGTACATGAGAACTGTTCTTCACTACTACTCAATAAAGTTGTTATATATGATGTGTGTATTACTTTGTCTTGTACAACGAACATAACACCCAGATTTGTTACTCTGTCATGAGGGAAATAAAATGGGCTAACCATTAATTTAAAATGGGTATGTAGCCCCAGTACTGCTTGTTTCATGAAATTGTACAAAATGAACACAAGAAAACCACCTGACGTAGTATCTTGTTGAAGGATACTGTTCTTTGACCTGCCAGAGCTGTGATAGCACATAGTTGATCTTATGCCTGGTGGTTCAAAACTGTGAGGCACCTTTTTTTTCCCTGCCAAAGCCATCTTTCATTTATATTGTTTCCTGAATTGTATTACAAATTATTGTATAAATATGACCTGTACTATTCTATACAGCATATTTTGTTGGGTATGACATTAGAGATGTGTCTCTTGCTAACATCCACCCTCACAGTGTGACATTCTAGGACAAGAAGCAGAGGGGACAAATGGACACACAGAAGGCTTCCTCTGAACATCAGGAAACACTGCAAGGGCAGCCAAACCCTGGCAGAGGTTACCCAAACAGGTTGTGTGTCCCTTTGAGATACTCACAAGTCATCTGGATGTGGTCTGGTTCTAGGTGACCCTCCTTGAACAGGACTGGACCAGAGGATCCCCAGAGATCAGCCTCACCTATTTTGTTCTTCTGTGGTTTCTACCCATTCTTTGGGCCCATCTACCAGATGTATGTTGATATTACCATGTTGTTCCTTGGGGGCTAAACCTTTGTTGTTGGCATATGGTTCCATAAGTCAGTGAATAAAAGAGCAGGGCCCTTCCTGATAGGAGTATCTCAGAACAGTCATACCAATAATAATGTGCACTTTTAGGAATCATTTTTAATGCCTGTGAAATGCCTTTGAAGAGTGTCTTAGAAATACTGCCACTTCAAAATGTAGCCATTTCAAAGTTACTTGCTGCTTGTGTACACAAAAACCAGGTGGGAGGTAGGACAGAAGGGAGCTATTTATAACCCTTTGATCATACGTCCACAGTTTTGGGGTCCTGTGTTGGGATACATTTCCTCTGTTTTTTGCTTATTATTCAGATGTTTCACAGCATTCTATCTATAAAAGTACATCTAATGGTTTTTCATATCTGGAAGACCACCTCTTTCTCTACATTTTCCAGTAGGAAACAGAGTGGTTCACCAATGAAGAATGATCTGGGACATCAAGATTCCAGATTTCCTTCTGTTTGCTTTACCATTGCTACAACAGTTCTCTTGGTTTCTGCTTTGACAGCTAGAATAGGTTTAGGGGCAACCTATAGGTACATGGCTTTCTGCTTACAAATCCTTGTAACCATCACAAACAGTGACCAACTTGCATTTGATCCTGTTCTGCTGCTTGGTGCTTCTCTCACAAGCCTAGGCAGGGAATATCTGCATCACCTGGTGGTTTTCTCAAACTATCAGTCTTAACCATAGTTCCTCATTTCTCATATGCTCTCTGCTTCACGGCTGGTTTGTAAGATGGTAGTTGAGTGTTCAAAATCCTTCAAACCTAGACACATGTCATTCTGCATCTGAAACAAATTCTGCAGTCTTTTTTCAGATAGGGAAATGGGACTGAAGCCCCATGTAAAAAGACATTAACTTACTACAGGATAGACCTAAGAGGAACTGCTGGTATTTTAAGAATTAATGTGAAAGTAAAAGATTATGAAATAGGACAGCAGCAATTCTATGAAGTTCCCTTAATTCCCTTAGAGGAGAGCAAGTTTTTCTTCACAGGAAAAAAAAATCCAGTTAGACACAAATCATTGTGGATAGTGTTGAAGAGTGGCTGAGCAGAGTGCTTGTTTTGCTGGTACACCACTTCCTTGGGCAGCTGCTGTGCCCCAGCGGAGGTTTTTCAACTGGGCACACAGTCAAGCGTCATTGCAATGTCAGCAGCTGTGTGCCAGCTCAGATGCTACCAGTATATTTGTTAACGTCGTTGTGGCCTAAGTGTATCCATAGAGGGTAGTACTAAAATCACAGCAATATGATTGTAGGACTCTGTTCATGGCATATTTTGTAGTGCCTTTTTAAAACCCCAGTCTTACCCACGTTATCATGTGAAACCTTCATTTGTGAAGTCCCGTTGACTTCCCCAAGTGCAGAGCTAATTGCATGAGAAGGATCTAAGGGGTTTACTCCTTCTCTTGATACTTCAATGAAAATTAATTTCTTATATATTATGTATGAGTAATATATTTCTGTTTGTACATTAATATTAATGTTGCATATTTTTAAGCACAAGTTCTATTCTGTAGGATTAAATTATCTTGGTAAGTAATAGTGCAGAATTCAGTTTGAGTTAAAAGTGGACAATTAAGGGCAGGGGGAGGGTCCCGAGTCACACTTTGGAAACTGAAATTAATCAGCATTAATTCTCCACAGAGTGGGAGAAAAGCGGTCGAAGTGTTTAAATTACACACACACAAAAAAAGAAAGGTATATAAAAAGCCCCTGATTTTGTCTTTCTGTTAAAATCCAGGCAGCTTTTACAAAATCTGTGATGGAGAAAAGAGACAAGAGTATTCTCTTGTGCGTACTTGCAAACTATTAATTTTATTGGGCTACATCTGTTGCTGATTGTTGGTGAAGAAAGTAGTGGCTTTACTGAATGAGTCTGTCTCAGTATGCCTTTTTTAAAAAACAAAGCAAAAAAAAACAACTTTAAAAGGGAAAAAATATGAACTTACTCATGATATCAACTTTTTGAGTCTCAGACCTGCCAAGTCAAGCTCTATTGCCTATGCTTTGATGCCATTTCATCTGCAGAATTATCAGTGTGGTGTTGGTCATAGTTCCTCCTCAGTGTCTGTGGGCACACAGCTGCTGTGACACAGATGCTGAGTGTTGGGATGCCTCTGGATGGACTAACAGCTTTAAGGCTTCGGAGAGTCTCAGGCTGCACCTTTGGTTTTAAGTGCAACGTTGCCTTTGGTTTTAAGTGCAGTGTAAGGGGACAGAAAGGGGTGGTGATGCTGACAGAAAGTTCACTTGCTGACACAGCCCTAAATTCCTGAGTGCTGCTCAGCACATTCATCTGAACTGCTCAGAGACTCAGTCTCACCCAGGATCAGGTCCTCAGAAAGACAGAAAGAAGTGTATTTGCTTTTTAGATCCCAAATCAAATCCACAGTACTTTAAGCTGTTTGTGTTCATAAACTATGTAAGCCTGATATGAAGTAATTAAGAGAGAAAAGAAATATACAGCCATGTGCTGCCAGGTTTTAGAGTTACTTTTCTGACAGGTATTTCACTTCAGTACTGAGTTTGAAAGGCCTAGAGAGAATTAAAGGATTAGAGATCTCAAAGGAAAGAGATGCAGTTTTTAAATGTGCCAAGATGTGTTTTTTTTCTGTGTGGGGATGTGAGACATTGCAAGCTAATGCTCTCTGTCAGCCAGGGGAGGGACAGGTTTGTAACTAAGAGACATTGAAGACAGACATGATTAAATACAGAATCCAGAATAAAGGTGAAAGACAGAACAGCAGACCATGAATAGCAGAATAAAGAAGGAAGGACTGCTAACATGAACATTTGTATTTCTGACTCGATATATTTTATGTAAACAATAAGTAACTATAATGAAAGAAATGAGAAAAAATAATGTTTCTTTCCATTTTTCATTTTGCTTACCTTGTGGGATTGTATTCTTTCCACAGGCATGTACACTCAGACCCTATTATAATTTAAGACCCTTCTAAATGAAAACAGAACAGAAAAATACTCATAAAATCTCCATGAACATGTTTTTAAAAGTAATCAGGAAATACTATTTTATGGGTTTGGTGTGGGCAATTACAAGAGTTGGTAATTAGCAAATTAAAAAGAAAAAACCAAGATGACAGTGCCCCATAAGCAAGATAAATAACTAACTATGCAGTGAAACTGGCTAACATATGCTTAGTTTTCTGAGAGCTTAAGGTTGACAAAATAAGCATCCAGGAAGATAGAAAAGAAATCCTCAATTAAGGTACTGTCAAAATTAATCTGACCTCTGATGAAAAATGGCTAAATGGACAAAGCTAGGACCATGGTTGTTCTTGTGTATCATGAAGGACCAAGCACATTGCTAATGCTTAATAAAATAATGATGTAAAAAAAAATCAGCTGGCAGCATTAGGAGTTAGCACTGCCGCATTGCTGTAGTTAGTGTGTAAGTTTTAAATGTCTTGTTATTTTCATATGATTTTTTGGTTGCTGTTCACTTTCTCTTGTCAGGTTATTGTTCCATTGGTTTAAAAGGTTGAATCGACTCCACCCTTTATGTGAGGGAAACTCAGTGAATGACTGATATGGGAGAAGGGAATTAGAGGATGTGAGAGGTGTGGTATCACTTTTTTGACAACAGCAGGTTGTCTCAGCTGCATCATTGATCCGTACAGTCAGTCTGTGCTAAAACTGAGGGGGAAAAGCCTTGAAAGTCCCCTTCAGCAGTGTGACAAGGGCAAATAATGTAATTAGGTGTAAACAGGAGGTTCTTGGTGGGGTAACAGGTACACATCAAGACCATTTTTGATAGGGCACAGAAGTGAAGTGTGAAAAGCGTATAGAACAAACTGGGAATGCCTGCAAGCCTAAGACTTTAGATGCCATGCAGTAGAAGCTATAAATGATATTTTGGTTATTTCATATAGGGAATAAGTATTTAATTTAAAGGGGCATGGGTACAGGAGATCCAGAAATGGTATATGTAATCAAGGAAGCCAGTACTGTTAAACAAATGCTTTGTCATTGGGCTAGTGGCATATCCTCCCCATGGAGAAGAATGAAGTACAGATTAGAGGTAATATAATGGAGTATAATATACAATAAATGGCTTACAAAAATATCCATTCCAAAATTCTCAGCAAAAGAAGCTGAAGATAAAAGGAAGCATTAAGCAGATAAACTTGCGGTCTTTAAGAAGAAGCATCAACAACCTGGGAAAAGGCCACTAAGCAAACATTTAACAAGGAATATAAGGCTTATGCATGAAGTTACTGGTTTGTGAGCTTGATTTAAACAGTGAGGAACAGAAGAGGAAGGCTAATCGAAGACATGATAGAAGAAAGTTTGGATTTAATGAAGGATAGAGGGCAAAGATTCACGGAGGGAGGATCATGCTTAAAATTTTCAATAAAGAGTATTTTGAGAGAATAGCCACAAGTGCTGACAGAGAAGCCTATAAACATGATTTACCAGGATTTTAGCAAAGCTTTTGAAACCGTACAGCACAAAAGACTAATCTGTTGGGTGAATAAGGACGGCGTAGGGAGAGATACTTTCTTTGATTAAAAAAGAAAAGAAACATGATCTTGGGTATGGAAAGCATAGGAGTCTTGTGAATTGAAGCAGGTTGGTTTGTAGGGGTGTAAATAATGGAAAGCCTTAAGAATCATTATGTGCACCAATTTTGTTGAACTTAGGCAGCATATCAGCAGTCTGGAAGAAACAATAAGTAGTAAGGTGATGAAATTCCCTGATAGTACAAAACTGGGGAAATGTCAGAACAAAATTGGCAGATGATAAAATACTGAATGATTTTGACAAGGAGGTGGAGCATGAGCCAATAAGTAGTGTATGCAGTTCATTTTCAAGTAATATAATGAGGCTAGGGAATAGAAAAAAAGTATGTGTCAGTACTTTAGTCACAGGGCACAAAAGTCTACACAGAAGTATTTTCTGCATAGTTTCGAAACACTTCTGAATAGAACTGTAAATCCTCTAGTGATGTGGTTATTAGTTGTTTTGCTTTATTTATAAAAGCAAAGCAAATAAAATTCTGTGCACAGAATTGAAGTTCCAATTGAAAGTTCATGTTCCTGGACTGTTTATAAAAGCAGCAAAGTCTCATTTCACATGACATGGACACTCTGGGCACCTTTATAGAAAAGAAATTCAGAAAACTGCAGAGTGATAAGTAAGGATTGGGACAATAATTAACGGTCTAGGTGGCATTAATTATTCAAAAGGTTAGGGAGACTCATGCATATGCCCAATCCAAAGCTCTTTAAATGAAGTCACAGAGAAGATTGGAATGCTGCAAGGCTTTAAAATGGTTGTGAAAACAGGAATGCAAAAAGCACCCAATGCTCTTGTGAGACATTTGTCCAAGCAGTTACTCTTCTACAGTGATTTTGGATAGTCCCAGGAATGATTTGGGCCTCAGATTTACACTCAGCATGGAGGAGACAAATTGGTGCTTAGGGTCTTGGCAGGAGGGGGTTCAGTGAAGGAGCATAGGCTTGCTTATTGGAGAATTTTTATTAAAATATGAGGTGATAATAATAATAATAATAATAACAATAAAAAGTAAAACCGCTTTCTTAATCCTATGTGCTTTTCTTCTTTGAAACAAATCTTTGGGAGTTTTTGCAAGACAGCACAGTTTAGAACACATTGCATCTTGTCTATTTACTAGACTGGTCCTGTCCAGGTCTGTATGGAAATGTACTGGCAAGAGCATTCCGTGGCCCACCCTTGCTGATTTGAAATTACTCTCTTACACGAAGTACATGTCAGTTTTTTTCTGTGTTTGTAGGGAAAAATGACAATATTGTCATTCTTCTGTCTCCTCAGGAGACTGACAGGTGTTCTTTGGGAAAAGCATCTGTGGCAGATCAGGGTGTAAGTGCCCTTAGCTGTCCACTCTTCATTGTTGTGTGGAATGGATATGCTCAGGGCTGTGAGCTGGAGCAGCAGGGCCTGGGTGCCTGCTTTTAGTCCTGCTGGGTCCTCCACATGCTGGTGGCTTGGGCAGAGGGGCAAGGGAGTTCAGCAAGGGCTCCCTGCTGCAAACTGCTGCAGCAGGATAAGGCAAGAATGGCTGCCACAGCCCTGAGCTCCTTTCTGTTTAGAGCCATCTTGCACTGCAAAGGCTGGAGATACTCAAGAGAAATTCAAATGTCTCCTTGAGTCACAATCCAATTTTTCTTGTGGTGCGTCACACAAGTGCTGCAAGGCTTCTTTCCTTCCTATCCAGGCGAGGGGCATGGAGCTGCAATACTTCAGGGTTCATTTCTGTCTTATTCCCCTAAGTTTCCCCTTTTTTGGGAACACAGTGTGAGGAGGGGCTGTGTCTCCCCCCAGATCTCACCCTAGTAGGGAATTGGGATCAGATATGAAGCTCATCAGGATCCAAGAACTCCTGTGAGCAGTTATGAGTCCTGCGATTCTGACAAAGCTTGTGAGACTAATATGTAACTTGCAGTGAAGAAAGACTTCCTTAGAATGTGAAACATACAGAAATAAGTGTGTGGGTTTTGTTCAACATGATGTGAAAACGACTGGGTTTGATCACTTTGAAAATCTAGGAGTAAATGGAATTTACCGAGTATGCTTTTAAAATAGAAACTTAATCATGCACAAGTTTAGACACTTTGAGATGAGTGTGTGTTGAGCTAATAAAAGTTGATGTCAACATTTTAGAATATGCTTGGAAACAAAAAAGAACTAGTGCTTGATCAAGCAGCAGTCACAAAAACAATCTTCCCTTCATGATAAAAAGAAAAACTCTGTGTGTGATTCTGCAAATATGTCAGATCATTTTGAACAGGCTAGTAAGTGCTAGTAAATTATTATTTTTTGTTGTTGTCAAATCACTTTACTTTTTAGCATTTAACTTCAAAAAACCCCCAACCTTTGTATGTGTTGTCTTTATGTACATCAGTCATAATTTTGCTGACAATTCTTGACATGCACTCTGCATTGCTTTGCTAACAAGAGAAAAGACCAGCCATTACATTTATGTTTCTTTGTTTTTCAACAAAGTCACATATCAGGAATAATGCTAGGGGTATGCTAATAAACAATACATAGTGCCAGTCATCAGGGAGTAAGAAATATTTTCTAACTAGTTCTAAAGGGAAACAATGTTTTAAAAAAAGGGAGAGTGATTGTTATTTATGCAATATTGTTGTTCTGTATGTCAGCATCAAAAAGCATCTTGTAAAGAGCTTAGCATAATAAATCGTTGATTGTGACTGTCATTATTTAGAGGTCTTTGCTAGATCTAGATGTAGTGCAGTAAGGTTAAATTTACCAACATATAATAGGAAATCCTTAAACTGAATCTGATTTTCTACCAATGTTACCAGTGTTGTCACAAGAATGAAAAAAGAGAAAAAGTATTTTATCTTTAAGAACAGCTGGCTTTACAAATTGTAACAGTAACACTAAGTCAAAGCAGATTTGGTTTCTGGGTGTCCATTGATTTTTGGTTGTCTACATAATGATTTAACTTGGTTAAATTTTGAAAAACTAAGGTTGATTTAAATGAAAAACAGCAAGAAAGGCTTATGGTTGTTTCCACCATGAAGAGATGCAGCACATTTTATTGTCATTGAGAAAATTAAAATAGCCTCTGTGTATGCGAAGCAATGGGAGATTTGTAAAGAGGAGCCCACAGGAGTACTTAATTTCAGAGCTGACTTTGAGTAGTCCCTAATTTTTCAGTTAACTTGGTAAGGCAAAACAGCATATTTTTGAGAAGTTTTTATATTCCTACCTGCAGGCCTGAAGTAGAAAGATATTTAATAGATGGGCACTTTATCTGTCTGGGACAGGGCATCTAAATTTAGATGCTGATAAAAAACCCAGCAAGTCTTCATTACTATTTGGAGTCAGGTGAAAAAAGCCAACACCTTTTAAAAAACATAATACCAGCTGCATAGAACCCTTCACAAATTAAATATATACAAGAGAGGCTGTATTTTTGATGCACATTTTCCAGTGAACCCTATTTCTTCTCCAACTAATATATGGGAAATCTGCAATTTAATACATCTGTGCCAGCTTCTTGTGACTTTACATTCTTTAAAAAATATGTGTTTTTCTGTGGTTTTTTCTTCTTTTTGCTGATGTAGGCAAGGTGCCTGTGGCTGTACAGAAAGATGTGTGTCTTTTGAGTGACTGCCTTGATGTGGGAGTTCAGGGCTTACCTTGACTTCATTGCATCTTCAAAATAAGAATTGAGCTCTTCAGGACTGTTACCTTAGGACTTGAGTCCTTGATACTACAATTATGCAGTTGAATAATTTTACGAATCTGACTTGTCTCATTAGATGCCTGGATAACTGCACATTTTAAGTCTTAAGAAGGAAAAACTAAACCTTGCTTTGAATACACTCATAGTTTTTCACTTTTAAAACAATGCTTTCCAATTTCAACTCTCTGGCCAATTCAGATCAAGAAAAATAATGAGTGAAAATGCAGTTACATTTTTAGAATGTTGAAATGTCTTGGACAAGTTACATACCTTGTAGAAAAGTGAAAGAGCAGATCTTTTTTGAAAGACATCAAGAAAGAAATGAAAAACGTGTCCTGTGCACCAAACTGAGTAATGCATTTCCTGGTTTATAATGAAATTTGAACTGTATACCCCATGATTTTAAGTAAGTCAAGCACAATCTAATGTGGCCAGAAGGCATGCTCTCTGGCTAGTTTCCAGTCAGGCTTCCCAGTTTTAGTACAGGCTTGCCAATAGATGTTATTGAAGCAAATGCCCTGATACAGGAACTTTTTGTCCAGACTAACTGGGAGGTTTTCCTGCTTGAGAAATGGCAGCCTGATGGACCCTTTAAAATGTGTGGTGCAGAGGAGATTCTGCAGCCCCACTGAAAATGAGAGAAGCATATTTCTCATTTCTGTGTTCTTTTCCTGGCTTCTCCCTTATTCTGTAGTGGATCTAGTCCATTGGTGTAAAATGAAGGATCCACATTGATTTCAGTGTTGTTTGGCTTACATGCCATGTATCCTCATTCCATTTTGACTTCCATGAGTGCAATACTGATGTTTTAGAAATACTGATGTGTCCATGGAGTTAGGAAGTTGACAAAAATCTCTACCAAGTTTCAGAAAACTCAAATGAAAGGTACTACAGAACCTGCAGAGTGTTATTTTTTAAATATTAGTAATTAAGCCTTAATGAAAGCATTGCTGGAGAGCTTTAAATGACCACTGTGAACTTTGCATTTTGAGTTATAATGAAATTATTACAATTGTATATTTCAGTAAATTTTATCTGTCCTTGTTTCTTTAGAAGAAGACCTACCAGTGCATCAAATGTCAGATGGTTTTCTACAATGAGTGGGATATCCAAGTTCATGTTGCAAACCACATGATTGGTAAGTGAGCACTAAAATTTCTCTAAGACAAATAACCATTTTTCTTACTCATTATCACCATTGTCTCTAAAATTAAACAGAGTTAAGGAGAAATTAATTGTGGATCCATCAATGATTAACCTAAGCATGATTGATTTTTTTATTCATATTATTAGACTTGATAAAGCATTAGCATATTTTATTTTCTGCAAGGGCTAGTTTAGACTTCTGCAGAGAATTATATATCCACTGCCAGTCAAAACACAGGTGATTAGCAAATTAAACTTCTAATCATTTTTGCATTATTGAAAACAAACTAACAGGAATGGTTAATGAACTGGATGTTAGCTTTCCGTAGAGTTTTAGACAGGTTTTAATTTCAGAAGTTATTATGGTAATGACACTACTGTGTACTTCTCAAGCACCTCAGCACCAAAATCAAAACTGGTGAGTTTTTGTCATTAGGAAACATAAATAATTCAAATGGCCATAAAATAGTATTATTTGTTATGTTTGAGCAGCCTGGAAAAAAATCCTGAGTGTATCTGTATACAATTAAATACTATAAATTATTTGAAAAAGTAAGGAATTCTAGTATACAGTAATAGAATACACTCTTTAAGGCACAGGCATTTAAGAAAATGTCTTTTAGGATTCCTAAATCCTGATGTTTACGAAGCTGTTACAGTTGTAAATTGCAATAAAACAAAAGCTGCTTTTTCTTTGATATTCATATTTTCCTATTATTTCCTGATTCCCCTAGGTTTACCCATAATGTTTTTAATTTGGTAACTACTCAGTAATGGCACTAAGACTTCTATCAGCCAATTAAATTTATCAAGCACATCATTTGCTCACTAATAAGATAGCATTGCCAGGATTGTCTCCTGGATTTTTTTTTAGCCTTTTTTCCAAATTTCGCTTTTCAAAACAGAGATGCATACCACTGATTTTTTACTCCTGCTTCTCTTATGCTGATTTTCTTGTTAAAATAGCAGAAAATCTTGCAAAAATAGACCAAAAAATATGGTATGGAAGCTAGAAATTATATATCCAACAGAAGAGAATTTGCTTGATTTTCCACTTTCCAGTTTGGTGGTAATTCTTTTTTTTTCTTTCGAGGTAACATGCAGATTTCTTCCATGAACACTTAGCAATTTGGCTGCACTGTAAAAGAAAGTTATCTGCCAAAACCTAATGGCCCATTTCTGTGGGTGCTTTATTTAAGTTGTTACACATTTAGAGCATAAATATTTTATATTTTTCATAAAATGAATCATTGGAAATGAGAAACTGGTTTTGTAAAGGAGACAAGCAATGTACCTGGTTAAGCCTTAGTTTTGATATCTTGTGGTTTTGGGTAGGAGATAATTTGAAGTGCTTCAGAGTATTCAATCTGTGTCAGTAATGGAATTTAAAAGTAAGGTACTACTAACAACAGAACTCACCATTTCTGTTGTTTTATTTGAGTCCAGTGTTTGAAATGTTCTTAATTGTAGCATATAGTGATGCTGAAACTTGACGGGGAACATGGACACTGTTTATAAGGGATGATGCTGGAGTTGATGATGTGTTTGCTTGCCATCCACTTCCCAGGTGCCTCACATTTTTAGAATAGGATCTCACTTATTTCATTAAACGCTCAGATTTATTTTTCCTTCTATTTTCGGGAGAGTTTTATTAAAGAGTCAGAATAGGAGGAACAAAATGGGGAGAGAGTCAGTAAAGCAGGACAAATCCATTTAGCTGGCTTCAGCCTGCAGATCTGAAAAGATGTATTTTCTTAAATGGAGCTATTAACTGCCTATGTTTAATTTCTTAAAGCTGGATGAGGTTGAATGAGAAAAAGAATCTTTTAAAAAATATTTAATTGTTTTGTCTGTGTTCTATCTAATCATGCATGATATTACTTCATGACATAACCATAGTGACACAGATTTAAACGTGCTTAATATAAAATCTTCCCAGTGAAATAAAGGAGCTTGCAAAACATGCAGGGAGATTTGCCGGTCATGCGTGTGGTAATCTGTGTTCAGTGAAAGATTCTTATCTGCACTGCCAGACCTAACAGTGCAGCTCCTAATGATGTAGCCTCGATTAAACAAATGCGAGGGGATTTTGTGTTGGGGTGGAGTGAAAGGAATATCAGCGTTCTGGGGAGTTTTGAATGTGACCTCGGAATTGAAGTGCAAGGAAAAATAATTTCTGATCTCCAATTCTGTTAGTCTTCCCACTACTAATTGGATTTTTTCCTTGGCGATCTTTCTAATTTCACTCTCCCCCCTCCCCTATAATTTATTTCATTGTTCACAGGCCTTTTTCTAAGACCATGTTCTGTCTAGAGAGAAAGGTTCAAGGGGTCACATCAAGCTGTTTTTAACCAGCCTTAGTTTATGTACATCTGTAGGTATTTTTATCATATTTATACATAATACAGAAAACATGCACACAAACACATTTGTGGGAATATATATAATATATACTTCGTGTTACCTGTGTGCATATCAATACGTAGATTGAGAAATATATTAGATTAAGCACTGGAGTGAATATTGGCTTGTTGACACAGCACAATAAGCAAACAAAAAAAATGGTTTCCTAAAGACATTGGTCCCTCCCTTTTTTATATGTATCTGTTAAAACTTGTCTCCTTGCTCTGATTTCCTAGGTGATTGGCAGAACAGGATGTAGTGTCTTTGATTCTCTGGGAAAAGGAAAGTAAGGAAGCTTCAGGAAGACACAGAGAAAGAAAGGTGTTTAAATGCTAGAGAGGGGGAAGGTAATATGGCAAGGAAGGAGTTAAAAGTCAAATGGTGTGGTAATCCCTAGATCAGATGTAGGGGCAATAAATGCCTTTACAGACATCATTGCACAGTGTCAGGAACTGTTATTTCCTCTCATAGTAAAATGTTCCCATTATCTGTGTTGTGGTTATTGATGGATGTAGTGTCTTCTTACCTGAAGAGCTCCATAACCATAATTCAGAGAAAAGAGAAAAAGGGAGGCACCTGGGACATGGGACAAAGGTGAAAGTGGAAAGTCATCTGCCAAACTCCACTCAGAAATGAGTGGGAACCACTGACAGAGATAATGCTCAGCCAGCTGAGGCAAACAGTTGCTGCTCAGCATCATGATGCAGTTTGAATACCTGGAAAAGTTGATGGTGTCCAATCTAATCACTGTGCCCCTTGAACATGATCCCAGGATGTAAACTGAGTTCATGTTGCTAACATCCACAGAGAGAAGTTGCATTATGGAAGGTCACTGAGGCAAAGCTATACTTATAAAACCCCAGTGTGAAACTTAGACTTTTAAATAAGGCAACTGGAATTACTTTGTTGGCTAAAATAGCTCCACTGAGGGTAGGTATTTTTAGGTTGTATATATGTGTGTGTTTTTGTCTAATCAAATATAATCTCAACTAGACATTTAGCAGGGGAAGAAGGATTAGAGGCTATTTGAAAAGCCTCTTACTCTTCTTTGTTAGAAGAGCATATAGCATTTTTACAGATTTTATTATACATTTCAATCAATTCAACAAGAGGGATTATGCCACCTAATGGAAAATAAAATCTGCCGATGACCCAGTGAAGTGTAACCTTAAGTATCTTTGACAACAATTCAATTTACATTATACAAGTTACGTAATAAAAAGATGTCATGGGGGCAGCTTTCCCTTAGTAAGTACACGTTTACCACTTCTAGAACTTTCCGTTTTCAAACTGTTCTGCAGCCTTTCAGCAAGTCTTCCCAACATCTTCATGATGGGATGGGGCCGTCAGCCTTTTTCATTGAATGGATGAGGACAAAGAGGCATAGAAGTGGAATCCCTTGCTTGCATTAAGTGAGCTAAAGTTCAAGAGTTCTGACTGCCAGATCTGTCCACACATTTCTAGACACTGTGCTTCATCAAGCAGAGCCTGTGTTAGCTTAAACAACACACTGAGTCAGGCTAGGCTAAGGGATGCTAGCAGACAGAAGGCAAGGCATAGTGTGGGGATTTTTGAATATGTCCTGTGTTTTGGCATTATTTTGGACCTAGATGCAGGCATGTACTTTTGTTTGGAAAACTGTAAGGATGATCACTAAATGAAGACCTGTCTGTTGGTGTGTGTATTGAAATTTGTGGGTGAAACAATTTGCAGCTTTTGGGTGGGGAAGGAGGAAACATAAATCCAGGTTTCATATGGGTTTAGAAAGTATTGGCATAAATGGTATTTCTTCAGTTGTCTTCTTTCTTCTACCTTTTTTATCTGGGTGGAATGCATAGCACTTTTAGCAGCTTTCTTTGAGAAAATTCCATTTCTGGAAACATGGTGACTGTGGAAAAGAAGTTTTCTGGCATTCCTTTGTTTTCATCGCATAGTTTATAGTTGGCATTTGACCTGAGAGACTAGGAAAAGAATCTGCCATTGTTTGTGTTCTGTTTGATGCACTCCGCTGCTCCTCCTATTATTTTCACCGTTATTTTAAGCAGACATGCTAAAAACATTGTTTCATCTTCAACTGATTCCTTTACATTTATAGTATCTGATGCAGTTCATTGTAAATAGACTAAACAGTTGCTGTAGCAGTTGCCTAGCATTTTGCACACATGCATATACAGCATGGCTCAGAATTGGGGGAGTTCTGGAAAGGAATTACTCCATATGAAATTATGGGGCTCAACAGCAGTAGTGTAAATTTGTAAGTGCTCTGAGTAAAGTGCTGTTAGGCATGAGATAATGTAAGGAGATGACATTGCCAAGAACTATTTACGAAGAGCTTAATTTTTTTCACTCTGATAATTCTTGACCAATAATTACCAGCTTCTAATTATCTATTTTAGTTAGAAAGAAATTTCTATCACTATGGAGGTTGGCATTGCAACTAGCGCATAAATCCCCAAAGAGGCAAATGTGTTCCAAACAGCCACAAACAACTGTCTCATGAAACATAGTGAGCAAATTGCGAGCCGCTGGCTGTGCACAACAGAGCAGCACATTTACCATTGAGGACTGATCAGGCTGACAAAGAGAATGATAAAAGGGGGAAACAGCCACAATCTTTGCAGTTTGCTGCTACTTTTGTTGATGGAGAAAGCAAGCCCCAGTGTCATAGCAAGAGCCACTGCCCCTCTGAAGAGTTGGAGAGCAAAGGGGAAGGATTCAGTACCTTCTTGAAACTCTACTTTTGAATTTCTAAATATGTCATTTCTGACAAGTAAACAGACTTTTCTGTCTTTAACCTTTTCAGTATCGTATATAAAACCAGTTTTTGCAAAGTCTGTTTTGGAGAGTTTGTCTCTGAGTGAAGGATGTTATGTGGCATTGGGCAGGGCAGCAGGTGTGAGCAGGATGAGGAAGTGAAGGGAATGGAAAAAAAGGTACTGAGCACTAAAGTTAGAAAGCAAATGGGAAAACAGGATGAAGCAGTCCTGCAGTTGACAAGAGGAATTCTAGTTTACACCGGTAAATAAATAGTTCATCAAATCCCAAGTAACCAAGTCTATGCTGAAACAATTGGAGTTTAAAAAGAAGGATAGCTAGAAAATGTGATCTACATTCTAACTTCTCTGCAAAGAAATTTTACAGCTGTGTTTTAAAATAACAAGTAGTATGTAACCATTAGAAGATGTAAAGACACATTTTAGTGCAACTCATGATTTTTGATTTTTTCAGCGACAGTTATATAATATGTATATATGCTTCTGTGTTGTGTGGATGTGCATGTTTGCATTATGCATGCATTAACCGCATGCATAATAAACCGATACAAATAAATATCCTTATTTGCCTCACATTTGTGCAGTGTACATTATGGTACTTGTGGACAACATCACTGATGTCAAGACAAAGGAAAAACCTCAATCGGCTTTCTGGAAATCAGCCCAAGAAAATTCTTGTATGGTTGTAATAGCATGTGGCATTCACACATTCTATTATTTGTCTAATGCCTAAGGTCATTAAAACCCCATGGTTTTCCTTTCACTTATGCAGAAAGCTGTGCTGAGCAACTAATACTTGTTGCACCATGTTGACCTCAAGTAATACATCTTCAGAAGGTCAGTTTGATCACTCTGCCGTATACCTTATGTTGTAAAGTCCCTCTTAGCTGAGATTTGGAGAAAAAGGATCCAAAGGTATAGATCTAAACACTAGAGGAGGGAGTTGAAGACTTCCTTTTGTTAGGATTTTTTCACTGGTTTTTGAGTAGCAAAAAATGGAAATTGTCAATTTACAGCGAAGTGAGTGATCATACCCTCTTAGCATCAGGAAATCATTTGAATGCCTGGGAATCTCTTGTTTACAAGCACAGCTGACAAGAAGTTGTATAAAAGTTAGAGGAAACTTGGTCACCTTGTCTGCAAAATGAGGAGATGTAGTTGAAATACTCAGGAAAATCAGCATTTGGAGTTAAATCCGAGAAAACGTAGGTTTATTTCATGAGGAGCTGGGTTACAAAATAGGCAAAATCTGGGCTGTTTAATACTAACAGGAAGCTACTCTCCTGTGGGCAATGCTGGCTTATTTGAAAAGCCCATAAAGGGTTTCTGCATGGACCATACAAAAGGGATACTTTCTCTTTAATAGCCATCTGTACAGGAGAGATGAGAAGTGGGCCAGGTCATCTCTCCTCAGCTGTCATGATATTAACGTAGGTAATGGAGCAAGCTCTGCGTTCTGCTGGGTGTTGTTTTTCATAGATGTTCATCGATTTACACAGATAATTCTATTTATTTCTTAGAGTTGGTCCAAGCAAACCAGGCAGAATAACAAACACCAAAGCATTTCAAATGACTTTATCTTTGTTGTTTTGTAATGTAACTTTTGTCTAAAAAATGGTGTCACACCTACTGTGCAGATGGCTGCATGATTTGTAAACCAGCCAAAACATTTAAACAAATGTGTGGTCTGGGGATAGATTAAATAAAGGATAAAATGGAGTGTGGACCACAAATTCTAATAATCAGATGATTTTAAGTTGTGTGTGGTGTGGAGCGATGGTAGCGGCGATAGCAGGGAATGCTTGCCAATGACAGCAAGGTGCCTTACAGATCTCAGGATGGAGCCTGTGGCCTAGTAGGCCTCAGTTTGAGAGCTGCACATTTGCTGTACAGCTGGCAGCTCTGTATGGGGACATCAGATAAAACTTATGTAAAATGAAGTGTTATTGCTTAGTATGAAATTGCGTGGGGAGGGAATTTGCAGACAGTAACTGAAAACAGAATTCATGGTACCAATGAAGCAGACTGTAAATATGAAGAGGCTTTAATTATCTGCGCAATTTAACGAAAAATTCAGGATGTATTCCGAAGTGGCAAAGGCAGCTGTACACATGTTCCAGCAGCACCATTCACTGGGCTGCAGGTTCTGTGTCACACCTACTGGGGCTATGGGTGCCCCATCCCTACCACCTCTTGTACCCAGGTGCTGGCTTTCCCTGCTGAGCTGCTCTGCTTGGAGCTGGCACTTCCTTTCAGGGGTTTGAAGCAGAAACAGCTCCTTGCTTTTCGAAACAGCTTTCAGGAAAGGCTCTCCAGGCTTGTAAAATCATAAATGGTTCAGCCAGGACACAGTCTGCAAACAACCATGAATCCCTTTTTTTTTTTCCTGGGAGCGGGGGGGCAGGGGAGGAATGGGGGGCTTTGAACCTTGGACTCAAAAATTTTAAGAGAATAGAATGCAATTGTCATATTGTTAAATAATATTAGTAGTAATAATAACAGTAGGCATCTGAAAAATGTCTGCAATTCAGGCTGGAGTTCATCCTGTAAGGAAATGAAGCAAAGTGCATGGAAGCTTTAGATTTTCCTGCAAAAGTGCCTGTGGCATGAATAGCACTCAATGAACAGGACGCTATGGAAAAGCTGTGCCAGGCAGTAGGAAAGTTGTCCCCTACCCTCCACCTGCTGTAAGATTCTCCTGCGAGCCGTGGCAATGATACACTGTGCGTACAAGTACTTAGGCACCACAGGCTGAATTAATGGCAGGGTGTCAGCCTTTCCTTTTGTTCTTTGCTGGCCATTTGCACTGCGGGCTTTCTCAGGAGCCGTAGCACATTCCTTCAGCTGCCTTTGGCTGTCAGCAGTGAGGGCAGCCTCACCATCTCCTTTCCAAACTGCCCCTGTTCTGAGCAGGGAAGCCTCTGATTCTTTAGGGGTGCTCATCCCAAGGCTTCTCCCCGCAATGTAAAAGCAGGAAGCACAACAAAAGAAGCCAATATCGAGAGTGGGTGTCGAGCTTGAGCTGCTCATATTGTTGCATTTGGTGAGCTGACGGGGTTTCGTAGGTCACCTTTAGAATTATGCCTATGACAGCAGTAGCTACCTGCCAAGATTGCAAGGTATCTCACAGCTCTCAGGATGGAGCCTGTGGCCTGGTAGGCCGCCGTTGGAGGGGCACACATTTGCTGTACAGCTGGCAGCACTGTATGGGGCAGCAGTGTGGGCTGTTAGGGAGCTGGAAAGGAGACAAGCATGAAATTTCCTCTAACCCCAACTCTGTTTTTCTGTACTGTTGGCTGCTTCTCAGTTCCTTGACAAAAAAACCAATCAGGCACCCTTTAATCCGCCTGTGATTACCAGTGGTATAAAAAGAGAAGCATAATGAGGAAAAATGCCTCGTTTTGTTGCCTTCAAAAGCCAACAAATTGGAGTTAACTTGACAGGAAGTGGCTTAATAATTAGATTATTTATTTATTCCTGACACATATCCCCCTGTTACTAGTCTCAGGAGATCCTGTAGATGGTACGATTTTCAAGCTGCCATTACTTTGCTGTCTTCTGTGAACAAAGAAGCTACTGTCTATCAGTCAATTAAATGCACTCTTTAAGCAGAGGCTGAGAAGTCCTCAATGGATAGAGCCCTGGGACATTGTGGCTGATGATTCCTTTCTCTGTACTGTACATCACACTCTCAACTACGGTCCCCACAGAGATGGAATAAAGTCATGCATTAAAATATCACTTGTTGATTTGTTTGCTAATGAAGAGCCATTGAAATGTTTGTGTGTTTCTGTGGCAAAACTGTTGATAAAAGGACTACTTGCTTGCATATCTTACTTCATGTTCAGGAAGCGCTTATTTAAGACTTACTAAAATTAAAGTCAACAAATTAAGGAAAAACAGAGAGATGGATAATATTGGTTTACTTGCAATTCACATCAATGTAAATAACACTGAGGACAGCAAGAAGAGAGAAAGGGGAATAATAGTACTTCAACCATGTCTGTTATAATTTTCTTCATTAGTAAGAATAAGAATCCCTGATCTTTTTTTCCTAGTACAGTAGTGAGCACCCATTTAAAATAATAAAAATGGTAAAGCATCCATTTTAAAATTAACCTGGACATGTAAGAAAATGGGGGTGGGGGGCGGGGCATTAATGAAAAGGATGAGATTTTTTTTTTCTCTTCTTTGCATTTCTTTAGATACGCCAAGTTAGCAAAAGCTACCATTACTTAGAGATTATCTGTATGCAGCAAGTTAGCCTCTTAGCTGAGAGAAGTACAACCATGCCAGGATAGTTACTAATGCTGGTTAAGGGTGCATGCTTAATGCAAAATCACCAAAGTTATTTGAAGCTGGGGCTTAATACTCTCTGTCACCCTCCCCACCCACCGTCATCTACCCACCAGGCTTCTTAAAGGGATTTCATAATCTCTGCCCTTCCACCACTCTTCTTCCACTTTCCAAGAGCCCAGGTCAACAAAGCAGGTGGATGTGGACCACATTTTGTGCTGGGCTGGAGAGAGGGAATTTTTTGGGGCTTGTTTTGTTTTGTTTTGGGTTTTTTTGGTTTGGTTTGGTTTTTTGTTGTTTTTTGGGGTTTTTTTACAGAAGCTGATATATATTTATATCTGTCTTTACACTGAAAATCATTAATTGGCAACCTCCATCTAAGTTGATGCAGGTCTTATGCTGTTCATCTTAAAGAGCTCTGAAGAAGTACAGCTAGTGCTGTAGCAGTTCTCCAGTGAACTAGCTCTGTTCTGAATTTAGCATCTGTATGACCATTTGCACCTACATACGGAGCCTGTAAGTGCTATTATACACACACACGTATATGTGTATATATATATATATATATATATTGTATATAGAGAGTCACTGCTTCTGGGATTATTGTTTTCAAGAAACTTAACAACAAGCTATAGGGAATTAATTCAAACCAGCCTCAAATTGGAGTGTTTCTTACTCCTATCCTGTTATTCCAACTCATTTTATTAGAAAAAGCTTAGATACTCAGAGGTGTTCTATAATAGAAAATGAATTTGAAACCCATTCATTAATTGGTGATTAATACATTTCAGGATTAGTTTAAGCAAGGCCCTACCTCCTGCCCAGTCAAGTATGGTCTGGTTAATATCCAATTATCTGCACCTTCGTACTTATTATGTCTTAATATTTCGGATATGATAACCAGAAACTTGAGAGTAATGCTAATGAGGAGCATAGAACAGGAATTAACCAGTGACACTCTCAATGATCCTTACTGAGGAAAGGAACTCCTTCAGTCTCCTCAGCACAATGGCCAAGCTACCACCTCACTTTCCATAAGCACTGCTTTCAACTCAGCCGTTATGGAAGCTTAGAATTATATTTGTGTTAAGATCCTTATTTTTGCATGCCTCATAGACCATCTATGGTCAAAAGATACTCTGCACATCTTTTTTCACTTGTAGAGTTACTTTCTTTAAGTGGAGCCAGTAGAAAATCAGCAGTAAAGTAAAATGGTGATACCTACTTTAAAGAAAAGCTGTTTTGCAATTGAATGCACCCTCTTCTATACATGAGTATATGCATGTGTATATTTAAGCTGAACTAGCTATTGTGCCCTTCGGCTTGTAAGACCAGTGCTTCAGCAACCAGCAAACTAGATATACATGTCTGTGAAATACTAAAAATTAAAACTCCCTAATTAATAAATGTGAAACATAAATATAGCCAAATTAAAATTTTTCACGCACAAAATTGTCAGGCCCTTAGCATTCAATCTCAGGATTCTAGACTGTGCAGAAATTATTATTTACACTTCTAATGAAACATGCAAATAAAACCATTGCACCAATGTATATCCGTGGGGCAGAAATGAGTAATTCTGCCATGTGGCCTGAAACGAACATAGTTATAGAGGTAATTTCAATGTATAGAAAGAAAGGAAGAGGAAACGTTCCTTTTTGTAAATATTCTTTTTCTTAACTAAGCTGCTGTTTGAATACATTGTGCAACTCAGGGCATTATAAGATGCCCCAGAGGAAATGAAGCAGTGGGCAGAATGAAGGAGACCTACTCAAAGGTGCAAAGCTACATAACACATTATTTTTATTACATGAATATAATCTGATAGTTTCGGTATTTATCCAATCGACTTTACAGAATATTTTATTCATGGTGTGTTGGACAAAGCTTAGTTCAAAACACTGCCTTATTCACTGTGTTTATGATGAAAGGTACCAGCCTCCTGTTTAGATTAGACTGAATGATAAAAGGAATAGTGTATTTGTGTAATCAAAAACAATCATAAAGCACATGTGCAGTGGCCAGAGTTAAGGATATGCCTGTAACATCCTGGTTTGGCTTTTTTTTTTTTCCAGTGCCTAGCCACACAATTCAAATTTTCTCTCACACAGCACTTTATTAGAGTGTTGAAGTTCAGGACCTTAGCAGTATATGCTTAATATCTAGCTGTTTGGCTAGGCACTCTTCTTCCCAACCCTCTCACAGGCAACCTTCACAATGAACCCACTGTGCTTCTGGCTTCATTGCTTTTCATTGCACACCTATGCGAGTGCCAAGACATTGGATAGCAGTGCAAAAAAATCCTTCACCCCCACCCCCCAAGTCCCCCAGATGAGACTCCTGCAGAGCACTGTGTAATTTATTGAACAGCTTGGGGGATGTTGATGTTTACTACCTCGTTCAATTAGACATTCAGAGGCAATGCAGCCCTCTGTTTCCTTCAAAGTTTGGTTAAAAAGCCTAACCCAAATATCACTTAGTACAAAGTGTGATTTGCAAACTGTCATAACATGATCAAATCAAAACCAATTTTCACCAGAGCAGTTAAATACTCATCTCTTCAGATGACTGACATTTCCCTGCCAAATTTGAACTTTTAACCCACACTGCTCCTTGTGTGCTGTTACTCTTCAAGTCAGATTTTACAGGGATGGTATTCTTAAAACCTTTTGATAAAAATATAGTTGAGCTTAAAAAAAAAAGACTAACATGAAAACAATAGAAAAATAAAAAAGAAGTAAGTGAAAAATGAAATAAATAGGCTTGGTCAGAGAGCTAATCTAGAAAACTTATTCTTATGGATACTTCTTAATAATGGAAAAGTTCTCTACTTTTACCTGCTTCTGCATTTGCACTAGTGATGGAGTATGCCTAGCAGTACAGACCAGAATTGTACCGCCAGGAAAAATCCTTCATGGTGGTGCATGGGAATAAATTAGGTGACGGAAAATAGGACTCTAATTTCTATGATATGTCACCTAGGTTACCGTATTTTACATCAACTGCTGCTTTTGTGCTGCATGTGCATCTCTTTCAACCCTTGTGATGGGTCCTCCAGGCCAGTCTTTTTGTGGGCTGGTAATTTTCTTTGTCTCCTTCAAGCTAAAGCTTCAGTAGGAGAAGATTTCTTCTTTGACAAGGGTAACACTCTCAACATACTTCAGCTCCCCTTTTTTTCTTAAATCTATCCTTCTCGTTCATCTCCTTAAAAAGCAGATTTGGAAGGCTCTTTCACTCTAAATTCTCCTACACTATTATGTCTCACAAATGTAGTTAACTTTTCATAGCATTACATGGTCTCTCTCTCTCCTTTTGCTTTATGGCATTCTCCTTTTTTGTTTGGAGGGGAATTCCTCTTTTTTCCAAGTACTGTTTTTACATCTTTGCTTGACAGGCTACAAAGACAATTTTCATTTCAATGTGTCAAAATGGGAGTCAGAATGGGTTCAAGTCAATGGTGGTTCCAGCATTCCCAGTGACTTCTTTGCTAGCCTAGAACAAGTCACTGAGATGTGAAATGGAGACAGTACTTAGCCACAGAGACTTTTTTCAAGACAAATTAGTTAATGCACATTCAGCAGGGAAAGTACTGTAATGCTGTAAATAACAAACTATTAAATCATTTGTGTTTTTTTATTATCTCTTGGCTAATGGGAAATTCTGCTGCTTGCCTTACAGCTCCCAAATTTGGTTCGTATTTCCTATCCATTTGAGAGTGCAATCTAAAGAAAAAATTGTTCCTCCTCTTTTACTGTATCATCACTCCTCACAGATGCTGTCCAGCTGATATCATCTGCTCCACACAACAGAAATTGCCCTTCATTTCTTCCCCAGTCAGAACCAGTTAACAGGAAGAGAGTTAACAGAAATTGTGATGGCTTCCATGAATCATTAGCATTGTCTTACTCCTATTCAGAATTTTTCCTTTGTCACTGCAATTCTGAAAGTTACTTCAAAGTCTGTCTACTCTGCAGGTCCTGTACCCTACACAAATCTCTTTCTCAATTCCTGTATATTCTCCTATCATATAAAAATGATTATTTTCTCCCTTACCAGTTGAATTTCTTTGTCTTTCTTGGCTGTTGTTAATTTCCAACCAGTTATAGCTGTGTTTTTGTAACAGGTTTGAGGGTTCACACTATAAAATATATTGTCATTCTTTAGCATCAATCTCTTATTGTGGCATTCAGCTAAGTCTCCTAAAAATGACACACTTGTGCACCTTCAGGAGTTTTAATTTTTCAGTATTCTCTGCTGAAATTACTGTTTTTTTAAGCTATAGCTGGCACCAGAGATCCTGTAGCTTTAAATAGTGTGCCTTAATATTGCCCCCTTTGTATGCTGTATTATAATGAAGCAACATCACTAAATTGCAGTGAAGGGTGATTGTTGCATGGGGATGACTACTACACCTTGGGGTCTATTTGCACCAGATTATTTCTTTATTGTTGTTATTACAACCCATCTTCTTTACTCTCTTGATACCAAACTTGCTGTTGGACATCCATGTAGCGCAGGGGATCTTTCAAAACATTTTGGACATCAATTTGTCTCTTAGGTACACACCAATGACTGTTCAATTCCAAGCTCTGGTATCCTGTGTGGCCGTGCAATATTTTAAGTGATGCCGGCTCGGTCTGTTCACATGACTTGTAGTGTTCTTCATGATGTGCTCTTAAGAAAAATTAGTTTGTTGCTGATAGAAGTGACAGACATTTCTTGCTAACCATTTTCAGACAGGAGCAATACTAGATTTATTACAAGTGGAACATGCTTTTTACCTTCCTGCTATTCCGCATACATTTTACAATACAGAAGAGTGTAAGAATTATTTTGCTCAAGCTGTTTCCTTTCCTTTTGGCATTGTGTTCACATTCAAAGAAAGAATTATAGCAGTGGTGTCAGTTTATCATCCAGTCCCATGACCACAAGGAACCTTCTGCAAAATTCATTTCACCCAAGTAGAAAAATTATTATTGCGAAGATGCAAATATTTGAATAAAGACACTTTCTTTTCAAAAATCTTTCCAACCTACAGTGACAATGTCTTAACAGTGGTTTCAGCAAGGTAAGAGTGCAGATTTCTGCCTCAGTTGTACAAGAAAGAGTCTTCATCCATGCAGGCAAATTTTAACAGATTAGTCAGATGATAAAGTGTAGGATAATAATTTATTTTCTGTGTGGACATGAAGAAATTCTCCTGTGTTCTACAGCCACAGAGCAGCTCAGGAGACCACCACTGACACACTTACTGGAGGTACAAAGAACCATTGTCCATTCACACATGCCCTCACTCCCTGATCACTTTCGATACATTGGATAGCAAGGTTCCTGTCCCCCCTCCCACTGCAGCCTGGGGATTCAACATCCCCTACTGGTGTTCTGCTAAGGGCTGGACAGAGAATCTAGAGCTCTTTGCATGGCTTGCACAGTATCAGGGCTCCCAAGTGTGCTGGCCTGTGGCTCTACTGTCTGCATTCTTTGGTGCTGTCCTTGCCAGGACTGTGTGACCAAAAAAAAATGTCCCAAAGCATGAGTTTCACAAAGTCCACAAGCTCCCTTCTGTACCTGTATCTCTGCCTGTCACGCTCAGGAAAAGTTTTGAATGGGCTTGCATGACACCACAGTGCATTTGGAATTGTAGTGAAAAGGTCTGATCCTGAAAACATGCATGCAATTTTATTCACATGAATAAATGTCACAAACTACCTTTTATACAGGAATAAGGCTGTATATGTTCTCAAGTGTTTGTAAGACTGAGCCTAAATTGCCATTCCGGGTGGTATTTTAACAACATGTTCTAAATGTGGAAAAAAAAATGTGTCTTCTGTAATGAAGTCATCATCCCATTAAAACATCTTTTTTCCCTCAGTGATACCAAACACGAATTTTGAGCTGTAATTTGGACTTTTTCCATCCTTACGAAGATAGCCCATTTTTTTTCATTGCAAGGCAGCTTTTTGTTTTTTCAGTTTCTTCTTTAGCTTAATATTCTAGCTGGGTAGCATTCCCATTTAAATCCAGAATAAGATCTGACACATCTTGTATTGTACTCTCAATCCTTTTAAAACTGACGCCAGTTCCACACTATTTGGTTGTACAAACTTCCGATTATGGGCCAGAGAGCATTGATTTTTAGCTGTCATTTCTAGCACACACACTGTAGAACTGAAATTTAAACCTTAATCCACTCTATAATACAATTAATTTTTAATGTGCAGTAATACCAATTGAAATAGCCCGAATTTAGTAAGTCACTACAAGACATTTTCAAAAGCAGGAGTCTCCACTGAGAGCTGGAAGGACAGATAATCATTGTTGCAGTGTTTACAGAATAAATGCACACTCCACAGGCAATTCCATGTCAAGAGATTTTTTTCCTTGTTAGTTTATATTAATACATTTCATTGTGGATTTAATTTTTTTTCTGTGATTTCTACTGAAATACATCTGTTGTTGTGAACCAAGTTTTTTTTGATTCTGTTTTAATGGAAATGTTTATTTTTATAGAGCATTTTCAGTTTTACATCTCTTTTTTTAAAACAACTGTCACTGTGTTATGTAATTATCAAATACATTGTGATGTTCATAGAAACTAATTCAATTTTCTACCTATAAAATGGTTATCCATGCAGTTTCTATGTATGATAAACCAAAGCTGCATGTTCTCTACCTGACTTATTTTTTCCCTTAGGTTTGCCTTTCATATAAGCAATATATCTTGTGCCATCCTGATTTCACTGCATCACTTTTAATTTTCAGATGTGATCTTTTCAGATGTGATCTTTTCAGATGTTTTAGTGGGGAGGATGGAGAGGGGATTTAACTGCAGAGGGACAGATCTTACGCAATTAACCAAGGAGGGATTTAATCATTTGTATAATAGCAAGATGCCATTTATCTGATAAGAAGGAGAATGCTTCAGTTCTTCTGATGAATGGGCTCATACAGTGTTCAAAGTGAGCACCAATGTTAAGTGAAAAAAAATGTCATGTGCTTTATATCATCCTTTCATGGTTTTCACATTACAGTATTTAATAAGCCAATAGTGCTGTTAAATATTTAGCAAATGTTCCCTCAAAACCTTGCCATATATTCAGATGGGATTTTGAGACATTTTACAGCACATAAATAAAAATTATGCTTTAGTTCTTGAAATGGTTGTAACATGGCATATTTCGTAAAGGAAGGGCAGGACAACATGGCATAAATACATTCAGCAGATTTCACAACAACAGAACATCAGAATTGATTCCAATTTCTCAGATTAAGAGTTCAAACTGACTCCCATTTTGTCAGAAGAAAGCTGCACTAAGTTTATTTGCATGGTATTAAAACAGTGTTGTAACATTTAGTAAAAACCCTGTGACTCACAGGGTGACGTTTTAAAGGCAGCCTTACCAGAACATAGTTTTTAACAATTAATATTTTCTGAGTTATGGGTGAGAGAAAAGCAAAGATGAAGTTGTTGCCCTCTTCTGAGGGTAACAGTTCATCACTAGATAGCACTTCTAGGTTCTGTAGTACGCAAAATAGAGATTTAATAATAACTGCTACATGATGTTGTTAATCAAACAATAATAAATCATTAGAAACTCTGTCTTCTTTGACAAACGTCTACAAGTTTCAGATCTTGTTGTATGCTAATAAGCCTCAGTAAGTACTTATGTAATAATTAAATGTCTTGCACTTCTAAAACAGCCAAGCCTGTTTATACTGTTTAAGACAGCACATCTCTTGTTATCTTTGAAAGGTATGTGAGTTCCACATGTGTTGCAACGGGTATTCATCTGTTTCTTGGGATAACTCCCAGATATTTGCCCGTGTCCATGTGTAACAGGAAGCTACAAAGGTTGGGCGAGCCTGTCTGGCTGTTAAATCAGTGTGTTTGCCGCTGCTGCTGCCCGGCTGCACATGTTCCTGCCCCATGCAGAGGCAGCACAGCGCTTCTGCTGCTTGCACTGACAGGTAAGGGACAGCTTTGCAGGTGCTCAGCTGCCTGGATTGAGGCTCCCACTCCTCTGTTTCCTTGGGATGTCTCCAGTCCTCCCATTCATTACCTCGTCTGTGAGTTTTGTGCACAAATTTGGGCCCACTGAAGAACTATATTTTCACATGTTCCTATAAAAAAATAAAGTCTTGTAGTGGTGGGTATGAGACATATGTAGTGTGGCACATAGGTTAATTCCTGAAGGTGAAAAGCAGTATTCTTCTGCAAATATTATTTTCTATTTGAATGAATATAAATATTTTTCTAATTTTCAGTTTGCATCAGCCCCCTTTTTTTTTAATATTGTAAAAAAATTACTCACTTTAGAAGAAATACCAGTGTAGCCTGTTTGAAAATTATTTGAATCTGCTTTAAAATGTTGGATTTTTCTTGGGAAATCACGTTCATATGCATGGCATATTTGTTTAAGTATTCAAAAAATTAAGGTGTTAATTGCATGCATGTGTGTGAATATATGGAAAGATCTATATAGTTATATAGGGTAGACATACTTAATATGCATAGCTTGATGTATCTTGACCTCAGGTTACAAGAGTAGAAAATCCCATTTTCCAGCTTGTTTCAAATGTAGTAAAAATGCTGCTTCAGTTGCTTTATGCTACTCACATTGGGAAAGGTGCTTATACTGTGATAATTATCATCAAGGAATATTAATGCGTTCAGCATTTGTAACCCAAAAACTCATTATAGCTTAAGCTGTGCATCATCTGTGAAGAGAGAACTTTGCCAGAATTCGCTCTTCACAGGGGTTGCCTCCTGCTTGTGATGGAGTGGTCAGAGTATTGGAAGAGGTCACTCAGGCTATTTTTGAAAGCTTAAGTTTTGCAATTTTTGATTCACTACCTTCTGTCTAGGTAGCTTAGCATTGTTCCCCCACCCTCCAAAAAAAAAATAAATTCCTATTTCTAATTGAATGCCTGGTGAATTGCATAAAGCTAAAAGATTGCATCTCATTATGCACAAGAGGCTAAAGGTGTAGACATAAATATTGCGCATCAAGGTCACACAGATTTCAGAGTCCATATTCCATCACCCTACATGGAATTTGCACGAACACCACTGTCACTCATGCTAATGGGAACTAGTTGTTCCAGTCCTGTGGTCTTTGATAAGAATCTGGTTTCTTACTTGTATAAAACCCTTGGTGGTTTTGGTAGCAACTTCCACTTCAGTATTTATGTATTCTGGGACCATATTTTGATTCCTTAATGCTATTTTACCATGAGAATAAGATTTATCATTTTTACACCTCTCTTGTCTTCCAAACTCCTAAACCCACAGTTTAACAGCCTTCACATTTCTAAAATATACTTGAGCTGACTGTTCAAAGCTTCAGAGCCCAATTCGTTCCTCACTCAGTTTTCACACCAATGTCCCCCAGTTGATTGAGCTGATTTACGTTGATGTTGTTGAGAGGAGATTCAGTCCTTAGGCTTATATTTTGTATTTTCATTAGTACATCTTTTTGTGAGAGTCTTTATGTGCTTGTACATTACACTACCCAAATGTTAGTAGAATGGTTACAGAATAAAATGGCTGAAATATCTAAAAATACATAAGCCTCTGCAATAAAGAATTTCTTTTTTGTTGACATGTAATTGAAATCTTCTTTCCAACTAAGCACTCTGCAGATGAATATCATGCTTCCACCCTTGGTTATGGAGACAGTAGCAGTGCCAAAATTGTGTTGTTCAATTCTGTTGTTGTTGGAATTTTTGATATGGCTGGGTTTTATTATTTTTCCTTCCCAATGCTGATACAATGCTTGTCATTTCTCACTCTTAATATTGCCGCATGTTGCATGTTGTAGTTTGCTTTATATTAGGCAGAGAAGGCTGACTTTTGTGGACTGCTTTGTTTCTGAGGTCAGGATGTGAACCTGCCCTTGCTCCTGGGAGGACTAGAAAAATCTATTTCATAACTTTCTGCAGGCCTCAAAGAAGGCTAAGAAAACAAAACAAAACAAAAACCCACAAACCCCACAGGCTTAGTTTAGACCTGGTGAAGAGTTAGATTCATCAAGAGGAAAGCTTGCAGCTGATCAGCTTTTCTTGTCATAAAGAGTCCCTGCTGTCAGTGCACACTCCACTGATACAGCAAAACTTTGGGGAGCCTTGCAAGTCTTTTCAACACCCGCGTATTTGTGCAGAAATACCTGACTTGATAATATAGGAAGAATCTGCTGAAGAAAGAAATTGCTTGCCTATTAAATCACCAAAATGAAGGGCTCAAAAAAGAGGTAAACACAGTCCTCATGAGCTGAGTATGCGTATTACAGGCCTGCCTGGTTCACTTATGGGGCATAACTTTGGGTTGTGCAGCAGAGTGCTAATGCCTTGTAATGAATGGCTGTCTTAAACCAAGGAGAGATTCTCAGCAGGTGACAACACGGTTGATGGGAAATAATATGGTACTATATCTGCTGTGTGAATGTAAACTTAATAATCGCTATGAATTTTGAGTAACCCTGCTTCCCTTCCAAAGAAACATTATGAAAAGATTGCTTCCAAATCCTTCTGATACTGTTCTTGAGATAGATGCCTTAGTCTTTACCTTGAGGCACTGGAAATGAATGTATGTTCTTTGCAAGAGATAAGGGTGTAAACTTTCAAAGGAGTAAATTTTATTTCCATGTTTAAGTTCACCATTTGCACTTCATGTGGTGGAAGCCGGATGTGAGGAATTACTTTTCAACATTATTTCTCCCTCTTCTGTATCTCAGGACTTCTGAATTATTATGCTAAAATGTTCTATTACATGTAATAAAGAAATGTTGGAAAACTAGAAATAGAGCAAGATTGCCTCCATCGATTCGGCTGCACTCGGATTGCTCCAGCTACATCTCAAACTGCAAAACATATAATCTTTGTGCAACATAATAATGTTACTGAAAAAAACAAACAATCTGCATTTGCTGATGGCATGAAAAATGAAACCATTTTCCAGTTTTAACAGTTCCTCCTTTTAATCAGAAGGGAAAATGCTGGGATTGCTCCTTATGCTGCTTACACCAACACAGAGAGCTATCCACGTAGGTGACTACAGTAAATTGTGAGCAAATGCTTATGAAAAAGCAACTGAAATCAGAATTAGGGCCACCAGTGTTTTTTTATTGTTAATATTACACTCCATGCGTATTTAATTTTTTTTTTTCAATTTCGTAGCTATTTGTCAAAATTCCTATTAAAGTACTGTGAAATACAGGGAGTAAGCATGGACATAACATCTGCTTTTTGGCCAGACCCTGAAAGTACTTTCACAATTTTTAAATTAATCTGGATCCTATTTCATCCATAAGGCTTTTTTTTTTTTGGTAGTATTAAAAAATCTTAAAACTATCTCAATTTTTAAAAACAATAAGATTTTTATATTAAAAAAAACCCATAGCAACATGTTTTTCTATATGATTTATTTTATACAAATCCAAAAGCTTAGAGATTTATTGTATGCATAAACTCAAAACTGAGAAGATTAGATATTTTAGCATGATGTTCAAAGG
>JANPWX010000178.1:852137-854637 GCA_024734555.1 Trochalopteron elliotii
TATAATGTGTAATGATTTTGTTATATGAATTTTCAGTCCCTGGAGAACAAATGGAGATCTACAGATGCCTTCAGTTTAGGTCTCATTTGCTACCTGACCAGACTGGGCAGAGGTGAAAGGTCAGAATATAATTTGCTGAGCCTCATAGCCTGTGCTGATCTTGGAGGTTGAGTGACTGTCACAAAGGCTCATTGAGACTGTGTCATAAAGACTCATTGATAATAAAACACGAAATATAATAGAATGTGTTTGTATATTTATTTACTCATACTGTTCACTGAAGACTTTGGGAAAACTTATTCCAGAAAGGTAGCAGGGCTGATGGGCTTCTCCTGGTTCACCTTAAATTTGCTAACTAGATTTTTAAGATCAGTACTTATGGTGGGTGTTAAGGCTGCTTCAACAAGTTACAACAGTGAAATATTTTGGGTTGTGCAGGCTAATCTCAGCAAAATAATGTTGTTTACAGTCTTAGGTGATGCATATGCCTCGTAGATGTCAAAAGAAAAACACATTCTGCCTAATTTTCAGGTGATTTTTTACTAACATTACCCTATAACGGGTTGATCTGCAAATAGTAAATTTATGTTATGTTACTGGAAGAGATTAAAGGTTTATTTGGGCAAAGAATGCAATAGAAAATTCAGAAGATGTAAAGCATTTTGCTTGGACTTTGTGTTCCTTACTCTTTTCTTTCTCTCTTTTATGTTTTTTCCACTTTCGTTTGGCTAGATTCACTGTCTCCACTTATCTCCACTTTTCCAGAAGTTAATCAGAGGTTAAAAAAAATAAATAAATAAAATCAGTAACATCCTGGTCTGTAACATTAACCCCTTTTTGACCCACTAACTTACCATAACACATCCAGCAAGCAGCACAGCACAGCAGTGTTTCATAGGACTTAGTTCCTTTCCATCACTTTGTGTGGCTGGCCCACTGCATTTTCAGATAGGTCATTAGTGCAGCAGAAATACAAAATACCTTGGCGCAAGAGCCTGTGCCTTGAAGCTGCTGAAAACTTCACTTTCTAAAACCACACGTGTGCAGGGTTTTAGCAGCATAATAACTTGCAAGATCAAGGCCCAAAGTGGGAGAACCTCATGTGACAGCATTCATTGAGCAGAGAGTCACGCTGCTGAGGTTAAAAAAAAAAAACTTGTAAGAGCATTATGGAACATCTCCTGTGAGCTTACAAAGGGGGTAAAGGATAGTAGGACACTGAATGAAAAAAAAAAAAAAAAAAAAACCACAAAACTAAAAAGCCCAACAAAGTTTCAAAGGAACATTGGGAATTTTTTTTATTATTATTATTCTTAAAAATATAGTGCCAGGGCAGAAAAATGAGACCTATTTAACTTATGGAAAACAGTCTGAGTGGAGATTTAAGAGAGACATATTATATTCCTAAAAGGAAACAGGTTTGATGCCAGTCAGCTTTTTGAAGTAGCAAGTAATTTGAAAACAAAGGGTTCGTGATTGAGGCTGTGACTGGACTACAGCAGACAAACAGTTTAGGAGAGAATATTTTTTATAAAAAAGGGCGGATGGAATATGGAGCTTTCTGCCAAAGTCAGCAATGGAAATAAGCAGAGGGAGTTGGACACATTTTTGGAAAAGAAGGGAGTACTGGGGTACCGCCACAAGCTATGCTATGGGAGCCAAGGTTAGGAAATGTAGTTCAATTTGTGCATGCTCTGTTTATGGTAGAAATATGGAGCTTTCATAAGTTTTTCACCTGGCCTTTCATTTTTCCATATATGCCAGCATACTCCTGGTGCTGCATATTAATAATTTTTTTTTTTAAATCTTGCTTCTTTTTAGACTGTAGTATGCAGCAGCATCTGTGAGAGCAAGGTAGAACATAATGTAGGTTTCAGTTACTACTGTGTAGTATTCAGAAAAAATTGTTAGCTGTATGACATCGATGCCTAGAATTAATTTTTTTTGTACATTAAGGTGTAACAGCTTGATAGTAAATGCCATCAAAACCCACTGTTGCAAGAATGCCAGTGTTGTTCTTCCTTCATTTTCACGTTAGGTTTAATTATTTGCTGGATTTTAATACTCGTTGGTCATTCTTAACATCATTGAATTAACACCGAACCCTATATTGGTAAAAAGCCTTATGGTGCCCCATTTTATTATAATAGTGCAATACAGATTAAAATTGCATCTGTTAAGATTACATTGTGTGTTTGGATTATGGGAGGCAGAAGCACAATAATCTTTGCTGAATATAACTATTGAAGCCAATAACCTGTAACCAATCACATAGTTCTTCTGTTGAAAAATGTGAGCTAGAAAGGATTACATCTTGGAAAAGATCATAAATCTGTCACCACTAATGTAATCTTTACAGAAGCTTTGTAACCAGTTAGTGACTAAAAGAGATCATTACTTCTTTTGCTATAATTACAACCATAACACATATTTGATATTTTATAACTTTCTTTGTTCAGCAGCAAATGCATTATAAAGTGTACAGCATTAATAAATAGAG
>JANPWX010000178.1:859637-918001 GCA_024734555.1 Trochalopteron elliotii
GATCAGGTATACTGTCTCTTATGCCAATTGCCTCCTCTTCTCTCTTCCTCCCACCCCCAGTGTTAGAAAGGCACCACAGACGTGGTGTGATTAGGGACTAAAGTAAAACTATCGTTACCTAACATTGTGCTGTTGTATGCACGGGAAGAAAAATGTCCCTTGTATGTGTGCTTGTGATCTTTAATTTCCTCGGTAGAAGGGGAGAGCAGCAATCAATACCAGAAATGGTAATGAAGATCACCTCTCTGCTCTTATTTCTGTGGCATGAGTGACTAGTATTTTACAATGCTCTTCTGGATACAAAATGGATAGGAGCTGCTGTGGCTGTAGAATTAGAATGAAAATACGACACGTTTCAGTAGCACAAAATAACACAAAGCCTGCTTGTTTGATGAGTTTCAAGTGCTTTCGGCTGCTTTTTATTTTTGCTTCTCTGCAACAGAGACTTACTGGGTTGGATGCTGGCCGCTGCTGCTGAGTACGCCCGTCGGGGTGGGAGGCAGAAGCAGGCTGCAGCTCCCCTTTGCACTCCCCTGATCATGTCTCTGTGCAGAGCCATACCCCCTACAAGGAGCTGGAGTAGCCTAGAGGTGCTTTTCACTCTCTTGTGCTGCATATGGTGACAGGAGCTGAAAATGCAAAGTACTGAGGATTTTTAGACGTCTGCTTTTTCCTCCAGCCACCTCCCCGTTTTCCTGCCTCATTGTCTGATGGGAATGCAAGGGGTACCGAAGCCACCTGCCACTTTTTTCTGGATCTTGGGTGGGTGATCTTTATTTGGGAGCAACCTTACTCACACACCTTTCAGACCATAAACAGACAGTGGTATAATGCAGAGTCTGTCCTTGCTGTTTTCCTGGGCAGGCAGTGTGGACAGCAGTCCTGATTGTGAATCATCAGGACTCACCCTGCTCGTATCCTGAGAAAATGAGGGAATATGCTTGTTTTGTGGCATGAATGACAGGAACAGGAATGTGATAGAGGTTGTGTGGAGATGTTACACACACACACAAATGCTTGGAGTGGACATTTGCCTGCAGTTCCAGCTATTTTTTTTTAAAGATCCTTTTACCGGGGCTGAGCTTTTGCATTGTGCTTGGAATAGCTTTGTGATTGTGCCCTTGCCTCTCCCTCCCCCCTGCCCCAGATTTATTTTTTTGCAAAACTGTGTGTGTTTGTGCTGGAACTCGATGGGTCGAGCGGTGGCTGGAATGATGGCTGCAGAAGCTTTGGGAGGATTTCAGCCAATTAAAAATACAGAGTGGTTCTTTTTGGTGTCGTTTGGCAGAAAACTGCGAAATGGTGTTGCATGATAAGGAAGAGCCTTGGGTATGCAGTGTTTCTTGTGCACATGTGTTAGAATCACCGCAACTCATAAATTCAAATTACTTTTAAAAGCTGGCCATGATACATTTCCTCATTAACCATATGGAAAATGGCACTCAGGAATTTTCTACAGTGCACTTTCAAAGAAAGAATCCAATTGCAGGCAGACATTCCTTAGTACAGTGTTTATGCAGCTGTACTTGTGATTAAATTACACCAGCCCTGGCCCACATGTAGCCACAGATCCTATTAGTTTGAGTACAAAGCACCTTGTAAGAGTATGAGCACTCTCCTTGTGATGTTTTTTGGCCTCTTGGCCACTGTATCGAGCAAGCATCAAAAGTCATGCATGTGCTTAAAGGTCTCTGGAGGAGGAGCGGTGGGACAGAGCAGTGCCGCTCACACGGCACAAGGAACTTTGACAGCCTACCAGGAGGGATTGTGGGATTGCTGCTGTCAGCAGTTCCAACAGTGCAAACAGTATGAAGAAGCTTCCACAGGGATTGAATTACTGAAGACTTCTGCTCCGTGTTTTTTGGTATAATTGAGAGCACAGAGGGAGCTTGATTTCTCTGTCTTATGATTTGAAGGTGAAGACAAGAGCCTGCAGGGCTCTGTCAGAGTTATGGGCATGCTCAACACAGACTTCAAAAAATCTAATTCCCATAAAACCTTACAAGGCTGAATTGCTTACCTGAATATAAAAGATTTACTTTCACTGAATCATTTAACACACAACCATATTAATTGCATTCTGAGATGGAAAAAATGATAATGGAATAAATCATAATGTGGAAATATCCTAACACTAAAGTTTGCTTACATATTTTAATACAGTGCATGGATTTTGTGCAAAATACAGGAAAATATATATTCTCTTTAACATGTGTATACATTGTGACTATCCTCACAATAGCCCTTGGAAAGCTGAATTAACAAATTCCCACGGTAGCACCAAAACGAGAGGAGATGGGGCCACATCTTTATGTACAACGTTAAGCGCTGTACATAATTTAATCACATTCATTTAAAGCAGGGAGAGTGGTGGTTAGAGATGTTTTAACTAATCTTTTAACACCTAATTTGGCCTGATCTGTGACCAGAGTGTTTTAAGACATTCAATTGTCCCCAAGTGTGAGAGTGGAAGTGAGAGGGAGAGACCCAGGTTTCAAGACTTACATGCCTGACAGCATTTCCAGCTCTCCACTCCCTTCGTAAGCACACCTTGACCTGAATGTTTCCCTTTTATGAGGAGAAGCAAAGAACAACAGGTATGTTTTCTCCCAGATGAGAAGAAATCCTCCTGGGGTGTGTCCTGGAACAAAGGAGATGAACCTAACCCACCCCAGCTCGTTTCTGAATTAGGCTGATACGATACTACAGACAGATCCGTGCTGATCTCCCTTCGCTCCCCCTCCCTCTCCAGTCTTTGTTGTGTGCTACCAAGTAAATATGCAACCAAACTCAATGTAAATCATAACCCGCATGGAGCCACAGCTTGCCATCTAGACCCAGAATCCTACAGAGGTTTGTGAGGTGGAAAGACTGTGTCTTTCACACAAAGCGATGGCTATGCGCACTCCCATCCTTCTTTTACTTTCTGTTTAACCCTTTAGGCTGTGGCTGATGCCCTTCTTAACATCCTCTACCCGAGCGGTTCTCTCCTTTTTCATTTTTCCCTTTATCCCTCTCTTTTTTTTTCCCTCTTAAGTCTGACCTCAGCAACTGAAAGCAAATAAGCACACTGCAGGTGGAATGAAAGCTGCAAATGCATTTGCTCATTTAACCCATGTGCTTAATATTAACAACTGAAGTTTCAGATACAAAGGAATTGTTACAACGAGCATAAAGCTGATAACCTTTTGAAGAAATAGATGAATACAGCTGGGAAACAGAGCCAGGTATTTTTCTGGGAGAAGAAGGGAGCAAATGTTGTATGCTGTTCAGCCCCACATGATTTTGCATTCCTGCCCTCCTGCTTAATCTTGACACAACCCTGTCGAATATATGCACTGTCGGGTACACCAGTGAGGGTCTCCTCCGTGCCCATCTTTTGAGGTGAAAGAGACTCTGCTGGGCTGCCGAAAAATGAGGTGACTGTTCCCACCCCTCTTCAAGGACAAACCATGCCTCAGTTTCTGATGGGTTCCCTAGACTCAGAGATGTGGCAGTAATACCTCATGACCCTTCCGTGATGAGCACATCTCCACCCTTAGCCTTCATTCTGATTCCCTTTGTACTTATCTCCAGAACTCTAGGTTAAAGATATCGTTACCTATAGCTGACAAATGGACAATATGTGGATGGTATTACCCCGGGCACTCTGTTCCAAATGCATTGTGTCTAACAACAAAACCCCCCGTGAAACTCATAAAATTACCAATTTCACAGTTGACTTTCTTCCTGCTCTGCTCTGTAGCCTTCATACTCCTGGCCTGTCTCCACACACTGCAGGAGATGATGTCGGACCAAACCAGCAATGCTGCATTAAAAAGGTTCTTGATATAAACAAGATCTATCTTGGTACTGATTAAAGCGTCTGTAGATTTTTGCCTTATCTGGATAAATCCTTCTGATGTGCATCATCTGCCATTATGCGGTAACAATCACCATGGTGTCCGAAGAGGGGGTTTATCGGAGCTGATTTTTGATTCCACCCCTGTACACTGCACACTCATGTACACAAAGTGTGGTACTGCCTTGCACGGGTTACGTGTGAAGAATTACATCAACGTCCATACTGGGGTTTGGCCTTTCCTGCTCTTTGGCGTAGTTGGAGGTGTAAACAGCGTTACTGGCTGCTGCACTTCTCACCTGGAATCTCAGCATGTTGCAAAAAAGTGAATTAAATCTCACAACAGGGCCCCAAGGACTCTTATTTAACAAAAGGGGGCTGCAAGAACAGGAAGAAGAAAGGCTTTTCCACATAGGGAAGTTGCTGCAAAAAATTGGAGGGTGTAAATTTGCACGGTACTTTGCTAAGTATGATTTTACCCTGTCTTTCCCTGTGGATGCTCCTAGGGCACACAGATGGTCGGCAATGTAGACAACTAATGGGCACAAACTTCCTGCTTAAGGCATCCAAATAGGGGCTTGATATATTGGGAAGTTGCAGGCTGGGGTACTTGGCTGGTTGTTTCCCTGTGGTGACAAGCCCAAAACGATCTAAGTAAACCAGACAGTGAATCATCCAGGCCAGTTTAGAGTTTAGAATTTGGATTTCCTGATTCTGTTTTCTGCTTTCTGGATCATCTTCCTTTTTAGACTAGTAAAGGGCTTTTGCTGTCTTCCGTACAAATAGTTTTCGTATCTTTCCTGACTACCAGGCTTGCCCTGGGATGTTGCCCTTTTTGCAACTGGCTGTTATTCTGATGACATACTGTATTACCTACCTACATGTGTCCAGTGTATTGTTTTCTGTGTCCAGTTTTTAAGCAAGAGGAGCAGAAGTATCCAACCATACTATTCTCCTGAGATAATAGCCTTTTATGGCTTTTCTACAGGGCAGTTTGAATGTCACAGGTGGCTTCACTGTGAGTTCTCCTGTTTTTGCCAATCTTTTTAGACTGCGTCATTGAGGATGGGTCTAGTCTACTAAACTTTCTTTCCCTTTTAGGATTGCAGGTTCTCTCTTCCCGAAGGGTGCCCTCAGTTCCATTTTTGTCTCTGTGTAGGCTTCCCTTACCCTGCCCTTTGCTGTCTCTCTCCTCAGCATACACCTTCGCAGTGCCACCCACTGTCTTTCACAATAATTTTATATTTCAAGTGGGTCTCCTTCCTACAAATTCCTCCCCCTTTTCTACCTTTGATCTCCACATTGTTCTCAACAGGGTCTTCAGTGAAATCCTTACTTGTTCATCTAATTTGGAGAATAAACTCCACAGTAGAGAGAATTTGGTATTGAAGTATTGGTAAAACACAAACCATTGGTAATCATGTAGTGGCTGGCACTGACTTCCACTGCAACTAGACAGAAACAAGGGTTAGCAAGTGAATAGTTGTTCCCTTTACACGGTATCTGGCCATAAAGAATGCATCAGGCACTAAGCATAACAGAGTGCAGGCCCTGAGCAGCATTATCACAGGTCCCCAGTAAGCTTGGTGCTTGTAGATTTTGTGATAGAATCTAACAGTCTTTAGCCATTTTTCAAAAATTACTTTGCTGGTACCACAAATACCGTGAAAAGCTTGAGCAGCGCAACATTTCATGTCAAACCCACCTCTTTCTTCCATTGCTCCAGCCATTCCACAGCACACAAAGAACTGCCTATAGCTCTCTGCTCTGCACCCATAAATAACAGAAATTGCCATATTTTTATAAATTTGGAATTAACATGAGCTGTTATGTAGCAGTTTCCCCAAAAGTGACTTTTATTCCACCTGAATCTCCTGTTTAATGGCCCTATAACTTGCCTAAAATGTTTCCGGGGCTGTCTTCAAGAAACTAGGTGGCATGAGGAAATCCCTCACCACTGAAATGAGATTAAGAGCAAAGTGGGTTAAACAGCAGAGTACTGACACAGGTTCATTTAGTTACCATCACAAGATCTGGCCACAAATATATTGTGCATTACTCTACCATGAGTTATCATGGCTCTGACCCCTCTCGGGAGATCCCCATGCCACCACTGTATTAACGACTGCATCTGCTTCAGAATAACCTTATTAGCTTGCCACAGCTGAGCCAGTAATCTCATAGGATTTTTGTCCCAGTCCCTTGTGGGATGTGATTCTCTTTTCCTTGAATCCAGTTTGATGCCCAAAATTTAATAAGTTTTCCTGGACCCTCTGCTCTCCTTCCCCCTCCCCTTTTATCATCTGCTGTAGGGACCATGAAATCCCCAGTAACCTCCCCAAATGCCATCAATAACTCCTGAAATGCCATGATGTTTGGTGCTTCCTTAGACAAAAAGCTATGTTAATTAGGTAGGAGGAATTTTTTGTCCCTCTTTTTAATCCAGATTTTTGCCTACGCATCTTGTACCAAGCACCTCCAGCAACCAGTGCGAAGCTACAGAACCCTTACATATACCTTTATCTATGTAAATGTTGCCCTCCAGTCTGAAACCTTTAAGTGGCAAGTGAAATCTATCATGGTGTTCTCATAACATGTGAGCAGCTCTGTGTGTGATGGGGAGGGGGGATATGGGTTTTTGTGTATGTGTCTGTGTGTGTCTCTCTCTCCTTCCCATCTGACTGCACCCTCAGACTGCCATTCCTTGTAATCTGCATCACTTGATCGAGAGGCACAAACGATACTGCACACAGCAAGGTGTCTATATAATCATTAACTCTCTCGCCCTCTGGATAGGACAAATGATATACAAGCCTAAACTCGCCAGGGGTCTTCTTTGGGACTGTGTCCTGGGGGAATCTTCTCCTATGAGTTAATGGAGTATTCCTAAATGGGCTGACTGCTTTCCTTCTGTGTGCCAGTTCTTTCCCAACTTTCCTTTCACAACCTCTGGCATCAAAAGCAAAGATATCACATTCATAGCATGTGCTTTTTTTCAAGATCCATGCAAGGAATAGCAAAGCCATTAACAAACCCTTTGAATAGAAAAATCTGCTGTAACATGATCTGCAGTAGGCAAACATTTAACCACAACAGTGTTTAGATTATCCTTGCCAGGTCGGAATAAACGCCTTTTAATTCTCTCTTGAACAATCCTTGACTTTTTCTTTCACTCTCTCTCTCTCTTTTGTTTTATTTTTACTATGTTGGCCTATTTCTGGTAGAATTCTCCCACATCATTGTGGGTTACACTTGTTTTGACTGCACAGCTGCCTTCCCATCTGAACTGACTTTTGCTTGCTCAACTTCCACCCTCTAATGTTTGCAGCTTTTCAGACTGATATTAGGAGGAGAATCTGACAAGTCCATGGATAAAATGGAAAGGGCACCTGGTGGGGAGTTTCGAGCTGTTCCTAGCCTACTACCTGCTTTGTTACCTTGGATGAGTTACGGTACCCTGGTGGTTATAGTTCCCTCTCTGTAAAATGATTACTGTGATATTTAAATTCTGGTTGTAAGGAGCTTTGAGATGCGCAGCTGTAAACCCTGTCTAAATGCTGTTAAAATTGAACTGGCCTCCTTGGCTCACTGTCCAGCCTAAGCTGTTTAGATCAAGGCTCTCCAGCTATTACAGCCTGTCGTTGTGTCCCATCACCCTGAAAAATGCTCACCATCATTCCAGGGCTACTCTCCCAGGAGCACAAAAGGAAACACTTGAATAGTGTATATAGGAAGTGGTGCTGCTGCTCTGCCATCACCGCTTCGCTTATGTTCCCTTTTCTGTTCTCTTTTCCATTCCTTTTTCTGTCTCAAAGTCCCGTTTGGCAGGTTTGGGATGGAATACATCTTACCAGATCTCTGTGACAGGGCATCTTACTTGGCTGTCAGGTGTACATTTAATAAGGATGGGAGAACCCCTGAATGTCATCTTGACCCTCATAAACTGTGTTTGAGCTAAGACACTGTGTATTGTTTGATTTTGGAAAAAACAGTGCTTTGGCAATCAAGCAGGAAAACAGTACAATGAATGAAACATATTTATTTTCTGTTAATAATCATGAAATATGCCCTTTTTCCCGTCACTGGAATGCTTCTCATCTTTGATAATATTCATCCTCTCTCTTTTCTCTATGTACCCTATCTGTCTCTTGCTGCTTTTTGGTTTTTCTTGACCACTTTATCCAGAATTTGTGTATTGCTTCCTTGCTTCGTGTTTGCTTGCTTTTTCTCACTGGTACAGATACAGTGTTTCCAGGTATTGCTTTAGCTTGTTTTCCAATTCTACTTTCCCTATTATTTCTTTTGTATTTTTTCAGTGCTTTCCCTTTTTTTTTTTTCTTTCCCCTCATTATTCTTCCTTTTCTCATCAATTTTATCTGCCAGTTTTTTCCCTTTTTGCATATTTTCTTCTCTGGTGATCCCATCTCCTTTCCCCAGAATAACCAACCTCTTCCTTTTATTTTTGTCTACCTTTCATTCTCTTGATTACTCTTTCCAAAGGTTGATGAATCTAGCTTGCTCTTGAAATATTTAAATATTTAATAACAGGATGACAGCTATTCCCAAGACACTTGTGTCAGCGGACAGACAAGAACCCCCTACCCTTCCAGTCTCCCAGCAGGCCTTTTATGCACTAACATATTCGGGAAACAGGATTGCTGAGGGGAAGGAAAGGTTGCAGTTGAAATTAAGTCCCCTTGAGCCATCTCTAATTCCTAGTCGGCTGAATGAAAATATTCAGACATGTAATTCCTTCAGCGCCTTTGTTGCAGGTGATAGTAAAGGCTCTTCCTTTGTGCCTAAGTGCCTCTTTTCTCTTCATGACTGATCTGGCCCCGTTACTAGCACACACGAGAGAGAGTTGAGGTTATTCTGTGCTTTGTTCCCTTGAGCTCTTTGGCCTCACATAGTAATGGACATAGCAGGGACATCACTGAAAGTGACCTCCCCACCCTCTGCTTGACAAGACCCCCAAACTTTCTCCTAGGCAGTAACTGGCCCTCTATCTGTGCTACACACCTTCCTGCTGTAAACTTTGGATTGAGCATTGGCATCTTTCTTTAACAATCTTAAATTAAGTTGATGCCAGTAGAATTGCAGCCTTCTCTGTCTTGTAGCATTTATTTCCATTTCCCCTTCTTTTGTGGAAAAGTTTGTCTTATATTGTTTCGTGTATTTAATGGGCAGATACAGAGAACACATGGTAGAGAAAAATAGACATTTGGACTTTTGTCTTAGGCAGTTTTGTTTCCTTTTCCCATCAGCAGATCTTTTTTCCTATGTAGTTCATGTAATCCCCTGAGTTGTTTGAAGCCTCCGTTAATAATCTCACTGGTATTTCTCCACATTTGCAGCTATATTTCCTCTATTCTTTTGTTTTCCCATAGCTGGTGACAGGAGAGGGACGGGTATTTTCGAGATATGCCCATCACTATCTCACAGCTCAATCCAATTGATGAAAAGTCCCCTTTGAACTACCTGCCAGACCAGTCTTTCTCTTCAGCCCAGGACAAGAGGGATGACTAGGAGTCGTATCTAAGATAGTAAAACATGTCAAAATGGCAGCTGCTGAAGGAAGGAAAACCCCTTTCCTCCAGAATTATGTCCATATCTCCAGTAGCATGTTTATGAATGTAGTTCTGTAACGCCAGTACTCCTGCCCCCGATTGTCTGTTCAGGACTTTGGACTCTGGACTGAGTCTGTCTTCCTTTCTAATCTTTTTCATTACTTCACCTGTGCAAATTATACTAAGCAGAGATCTTACCAAGGTTCCTAGATGAAGGGTAAAATCCGTTCACCCTTTCTTGCTCATTTCACTTTCCTTTTCTTCACAGACAACTTTTGAATGTGCTATTTGTCAAATGACTGACTTGCAAATGCCTTTCTCTGCCCTCCAAAAATCCTCCAGAACCCATATAAACAAACCAAACCACCACATACATTAATGTGTGGAGAAAATACATAATAGTTTCTGTAAATTCTTTGAAGAGGTAAGTAGTCTCATGTCATAACGTGTTCTAGTCCTTGAAGACAGGGAGTTGGGAAAAACATTTCAAAACGTTGGGATTTTCTCAAACTACCTACTCTGAAATGAAAGAAACATTTCTGAAGCCCAGCTTAGGCTGCACATTTATGGTTGGAACCAGAACCAGGTGTGGCAAAGCAGCGTTTGCAATAAGCGCTCATTGTCTGCTGGTGTGTTAAACTCCTTCAGCCCCACATTCTGTTCTCTTGCTTCAGCTAATGATTCTTGCCTGACTCCTTTAATTGGAAGGTGGAATTCCCCTCCTGTATGCCCCACACAACATGTCAAGTTAAACACAAGTCACCTCCATTAGTGCCAGTGGGTGGGGGGAAGCACAAAGGAAAAATACAACAACAATTCTGCTCAAGCCTTTGAAGTGTTAGACGATCAATCTGTCTGCTTGAGTCTGATTCTGAATCCCTCTTTAAAATGCATCAAATGTTTGAGCCTGAAGTTCCGTCCTGACAGCATCTGTGAGTCTCTGTGGAGACATCTGCTCCACAGTTTCACAGACGCTCTCTGTGTTCACATGAGAAGGGTTTGATCCAAAGGCCTAGCCAGAGTGAGACTGTGCAGAGTTGTAACTAGACAGACAGTTTTAGCAGGGTCCTGTGGAGTCTCAGTAGCAAAGACCCTGTGGAGCTGGAGTACGTGTTCTGTAGCAAGGGCCAGAGGTTTTTTTCTGCCTTTCAACTAGACTTTTCTCCACCAAAACCAAAATAGCTACAGGGACATTTATTGGGGAGAGGGGAAGCAGGGAAGCAGAGTGCCATAGCTTCTTGGATGCTTTTAATGGCAGAGTTACACACCATGGCAGCAATAATGATTAAAATGAAATTCCAAGTGTTTGTTATTGGAGAGCTAGGAGCATTTAGGTTTCCTCAAAGTAAGTAAGGCAAATAATTCTGGAGGATTAGAAAAAACCCTCTATGGGTTCCTACACTGTACTTGGCTATGTGGTTCCTACACTGTACTTGGTTGCTACCTCACAATTAATGTGAGAAGTAAACCAGAATTGCTATTTCATCTTGTTCAAACTTACATAGACCATAGATGTCAGTACTCAAGAGCCAGGAATTACCTTTTACTATGCTGTATGTATGTAGCACCCTTAGAAGAGACACTCTAAAGGGTTCATGTTATGACTTAGCACCATATAGATTTTCCAGTAGCTTTCCTGGACAGTGTGCAGTGTCAGTAGCTTTTCCATCACAGTGGGTCCCAGAGACCATTTTAGGTGAGCAGTACTCAGTAGCTGTGGTAATTGTAGCTTTAGTAATTGTACTGTTTTCACAAATACCAGCAGCACATTAAAAATAGGCTGGGGCCATCTTCAAGGGTTATGAAATAATCTGAATTCAGTCCTTGTGAAATTAAATCTGCAGCAGTTCAGACCTATGGGTGGAACTGTAAGAAGTCTTCTGAGATGGCAGCTTGCTTTATAGGGCAGCCTTCTATTTACTGCATCACACAGCAAGATAATCATTTGCTGATCTGTCATTAGTGCCGTTATCTAAAAAAAAAAAAAAAGTCCTCCTGTGTATTTTCTTTTCTTTAGGAATGATGGCTTACAAACCTGACAAACCAGCTGCATTAAACTGTAACCATAAACAAGATGCAACTTTTTACTTATCATGTATTTGAAAGAATATTTTTGACTAAATTCATAAGCCCTTTATCCTTTCATTTTGTCATGCATTATGATCTGAAGTCACTTAGAGAATTGGTGAATTATTGCTTCATTTTTTGCTAGCTCCATGGGTAGCAAATTCAGAAAAATCATTTTGCTTCCTGTTATCCACTGGTAGCAAGAGCTGTAACCCAAATAAGGTGGGACATCTGGTAGCCCTCTCATTCTTCTGTCTACACCTTCAAAATGCTCTCTAATCTCTGCTAGTTTCAGAAAAGATGGGACGTGCAGAGAGAGTGTCTTCTAAAATTTGGATCGGGGAAACAACAATAAAAAGCAAATAAATAAAATCTGTGGTAGGAATATGTCTCCAAAACTGGGAGAGTATTATTTTAAAAATCCCCTTCATTTTCCCTCAGTTTCTTAGCACAGTTGTGTGTACTGCTGTCAAGCATTTATTTTTATGATGCCCATGTCCAAACATTTCGCCACACAGCAATGGCTTCTTCCTTTTTCTTTTGTGCACTACACAGAAAAATAGTTGGTGGATTTCTTCAAACTCGCACTTCATGATATACTCGAAATGATGCCTTAGACTAATAAGAGGATATTTTCCATAACCTGTTCCTACTTAGCTTGGAACACCACAGACACATTGAGGTGATCAGCTATCAGTGAATACTGACATATAAAGCAGAAGTCTTCTTCAGTCTCAAGCACAGCAACACAAAACATAGTATTTTAATGGAAAAGCAATCCTTCCTGTAATGTTAATTTGGAAGCTACTAGTCTTAAGTAAGGGTGCTTCATCTTCATGAAGATGCCCTGCCCTCGGGTACTGCTGCTGCATCAGTCACTTCTGCTGTAGCTATTCTCCTCCCCCAAACAGCTACAAATAACAAACAGAAGCAAAGTTTTTTTAAGCCCTAATTTCCTTCGAGACTTACTGTTCACAGATCCTAGCAGAAGTTTTGGCACATCCTGAGCCCCAGTCAGGATGACTGGTGTCAAGCAGATTGCAGGTTTGAAGGGATACATCGCCTCCTCCAAAAGGCACACCATTGGGAGGGCCAACAGCCCTCAGCTGGCTGCCAAAGCAAGGACTACACAAGCCACTCAAATGGCCATTCTTCTGGTTAACACAGCAGCAGATTTTCATTTTATTTTCTTTTTTTTTTCCCTGACACACACAAATGTCTACTTATTCCATTTGGGAGATGGATATAATCCGTAAAACTCAGTGCACATAAGCCAGATGGCAGATCTGAGTAAGTTGTGACCAAAAACTTTTGAACTTTAGCCCAGTTCCACACCAGTGGAAGATGTGTCCCCAGTGAATCTGGTATCTGTGCTCATTCAGCATAGCTAAGAAGGGCACAAATAAGTCCTGTGCAAATAATTATGTTGGATCAGTTTATGCCTAACATTTATATATACCCGCCTAATTGAATTGAGTGTCTAATCCCAGGGTTCATTATCTATTTCTCTATCTAAGTTTTTTTTTCCTACTTATGTTCAGCACCCAGCTGTCCCCTCCTCCAAATGGTCAACCATTGCCCTGTAAAAGACTAAACATCAGCCTCCTAAACCTGTATGATGGCATAGCAATTTTCTCAGCAAGGGTGTACCGGGAGCTGGGCCTGTTCCTGACACTGGATGAAAGTAGTTAGGAGAAAAACTGTGTGGAAGTCTGAAAGGATGGAGTGTTACAACCCACCCCAGAAGGCAAGAGCAACCCTATTCTTACTAATAGATCCCTTGGATGAATGATTGGTGTTTGTATATATGTAGAGTTTATTTTAGAACAATTTGGTCACAATGTAAAGCAGATATGTAGCCATTCTGGTTATTATTATCTGTAGTAATACAGGAATATGAAAGCAGAAAAATAGTACCTAAGAAAATATATAAGGGAAAAGAAAGAGAGAGGGAGAAAGAAAGGATAATAGTAGAAGTATGTCACCACCTGTGGATCTAGCAACAAGACTTGACTGTTGCAATTTAGAAATCCTTTGGTCAAAGTGATGGTCTTGATCCACTGGGGGTGAGGAGAGCCCACAAAACACAAAGTCCAATGGGTTACATTCAAGCTCAGGTGAGAACCCCCAGGTACCACCCCTGGGGGGGGGGTGGTTTTAATGCTCTGGTGGAAGGCCTCAGAAATTAGTCATGGGGCACTTTGGGGGTCTTTGATGGTTTATGACATCTCCTAAGACATGACAAATGCTTCTGATTTCAGCTGAGCCAGTTATGCCCCATCAGACTTTCCCCAGAAGGAAGGAGGAGAGTTATAGCACTGAAGGAATTGTGTAAGGGAGAACAATTACTATGATAACAAGCACCACTCCACCTTGCAGGATCTGCCTCTTATCAGCCTCAAACTTCAGAGTGTAGCCTCCCTTTCTGTCCTGTGCTAATCCACCTCACCTCCTCCCCCTCTGGGGGTACAAACCTGGCGTCAGCAAAGCAACCTGGCACCTCCACAAATAGGCAATTGCTTAGAGAGACTGAACCATGAACAGTTCAGTCTCTCACTTCTGAAAGTCCTCCTTGACAGGTCTGCTGGAGAGAGTTTAGCATGATAGCCAGGACATGGCATTTCTGCCTTTTGTAGTAACCAGAATAAAGCAATAAAAAGATTAGTTAAAATGCTCGCTGGAAGTTATTGATAGAAAAATTCTTTCTGCATGAAAGATTTTAAACAGAGCTTTATCTCAGGATAGATTTGTTTTAATTTGGCATTGATGTATTTGATACCTGGTAGGATCAAAGAAAACGGAATCAAAGAGTGAAATACAGGCAGAACTGCTTCTCTGAATATTGGCCTCTTTTATAGATACAAAATCTCAGGACTAGAGTGCTCAAATTTATTTGTACTGATGTTTGTTTAAAGATCAATATTAAATAAATTGGTCTGGAAGCTATAGTCATAAAGCAGCTGTTGGACTAATGTAATCCCACAATGCTATTTTGTCTACTGCATGAAACCTGGTTAGCTGTGTACTTCTAATAACATGTGGATATCTAGTGAAAAAGAAAATAGCTGAACTGGATTCGGTGCACTTGGATTAGCCATGTACATATCCATTTATTTGAAATTTCAGCTTGCTGACCAGATTGTAAATCAAGCCTAATTTTCAGATTTTCATGGTAAATTTCAACTTGAATTTAAACAGTTGTAAAAAGGATTTTATGCCGTCCACGTTGAAAAAAGTAAGGGGAGATATAATTGTAAATCTGCCTGTTTTGGCTTTGGATGTGTAATAAATCTCCAGTGTCTAAATACATACAGTTTATGTGTTTGATAGTAAACACAGGTTTCTTTGCGGCCATTCTTCTGTGTTTCTGTTGACAATTTGCAGGGATTTTCTCTGTGATTTCCCTCAATGAAAACAAGAAGAAAGGAACTATTTCAAAATGTAGGGCTGCTTTGCATTGTGAGAGTCACATGAAGGACCTCTGACAAGCCTAAGATGTGTTTGAGAGGCTGTCAAAAATGCTCTGAGCCAAAAATGAGATTTGTTTGTACAATGTAAACCAGTTTATCTAGAGGTCTAAGGGACACCTGAAAGCTTTGGATAAGCAGTTTTGGATGAATTCAGCAGCTTTTTTAAAAGAGCCTGCCCTTCAGGTTCCCCTCACTGGTCAGAGATGAAAAGGCAATTGGTGCCTCATCGCCACCCTGAGATTTAGGGAGCCTGTAACATGCCCCCATTGACTTTGCCTGTCGACACTAAAGTCCTCAGATCCCAGTGCACTGAGTTCCAGATGTCAATTAGTGAGAAGCACCCCAGCTTCTTGTCTCATTTAGGACCCAGATGTCCCAGTACAGTAAATTCTTCTAGCCTTGAAAGCCACCATCAGCCTCACTCACCAGGGTGCAGCTAAGCCCCCCACTAGTGACACACAGAAGAGGTGGGGAGAGGGCATCTGCCTTTTTTTCTACTGCCCATGCTTTTTGGGTCCATCCACCTTACCTGTGTGGCTTTAATGATGTTTTCATGAGTAGAGCTGAACAGCTGAAACTGTAAATAAAAGTGTTTGCTTGAATGTGTATTCAAGGGGGAGCTGATGGTTTCCTGAAAGCTTCAACACCCTTATCTAAGTCACATCATGAGTGTATGGATGCGTCATCTCAGTGTTGACAACTGGATGACTTGTGTGTCAGGATCACAATGTTTGCCCTCCCGCAGCACAACCTTGGCTGTATTTATACGCTCTAATCCACCTGTCCCAGGAGTGTAGACACATGTGTGCATATTCGATGGAATGAATGTCCATAGGTGTAAAGAGAGACCTTTGTTTGGAGTCACACCCTGAGGCACATTTGCAATCTGAAGGGCCATTTGTATTTAATTGTAAAAGAAGATGCAGTAGGAATAAAACTATTTTTCAGCAACTGTAACAAATTTAAATATTCCTGCATCCTGAAGAGAGTTTTACAGTAATTCCCACTGGTCCGGAGACCATTGCTCATAGTTTTTGGAGATGCTGACCAACACATCTTTACTGTTTTTTCTCAGCTTTCCCAGTGATTGTGTCTGTCTTCTTGGGCAAATCACTTAATTGCTTTGAAATGCAGCTGGTCACAACATTAAAATGGGGGCAGTGAATACTTTTTGTTGGTATGTAAAGCATTTGGGGAATGCTGTGTGAATATGACTTTTGCAGATTGTTTTGTGTGATCACAATGAAAAATACTGCTGCACTGAAAATATCACAAGAGAGCAGAGTATCCAGGCATGTCTTTGGGGGAAAACATGCATAAAGAAGAGCCCCAGATGACAGTACAGCCACCTGCAGCCCTGTACCAGGCATGCTCTGAAACAGCAGAATCCTGTCACTGTCGCAAACCACATCGTGATTTGCAGATGTCCAGCTGGATTCTGCAATTTATGTATTGCTTACACAGCAGTGACTACCTGCCTGTAACCATGTATCCACAGATAGCAGAACCTTTTATTTCTTGTCTTTTTTAGAGATTGAGTGCAATACAGATGGGACATTACCCCAGTGCTTTGCTCCCCCTTGGAAATTGAGGAAGGAGGCTAGGTTTATAGTCTGGGTCATAATCAGGAAATGGCTTAACAAGGGGAGTAGGGAAAAATGGAGATAGAGACGACAATCTTTCCTTTTCATGAAATCAATTCTGCGATGCAGTTTAACTGCAGGTTCTGCAGCAAGGAGCAAAATCCATTTTCCAACTATTTAGGACTTTAAGTCCCTAGAAGCCTCAACCATGGAAATGAGGGAACCTGTTTACTAACATGGTGAGCTGCCACTCTGACATGTTTTAAACACCGTGAAATGAGAATATATAGGCTACGAATTTGTAGATATGTGACTGCACACTATATGTATAGTTCCAATTTTTGTAACAAAGATGTAAAACTTAAAGCAGAAACGTGGCTGATTGTGCTGAATTATTACTCCAAGATAGATTCATCAAATCTCCCAGCTGTATAAGACAGGGCTTACTAATGAAGTTCCCTATCAAAAAGAAAAGCCTAATTTTGATTTGGCTTAGGTAATGAACTTCTTTTTCCTGGTGTGATTATCTGCATGGGGTGGCTAAAAGAGTAGCAAGAGAGAGTGCGCTCACAGAAGCATTATGCAAAATGTCTTTTGTCTCTTTTTGCTGGGATATATTAAATTTTCAATGTAGTCTATGTAATATAAAATTATGATAATGACTTTTGGCCCACTGTGAAGGCAGCTTGCTGGTCCTGAGCATGTGTGTCTGGCTTGAGCACTAGGATACACTGTGGGAGTTGCCTTTTCTATTAACAAACCTCTAGATACCTAATGATGAATTTTCTTTCACCAAATGTTCTCCTTTTGTCTAAAATACAAGCATTTTCTAAATTGCTTTTGAGAAAAACAAGAGAGGCAGAGAGGTCTATGGCAATGACAAGGGATATTGAAACAAAGCAAGAAATACAGTTAGCATCATTCTTGTAATTATAAACCAACCAAAAGATTGTTTCATGTAATAGTGAAAATATTTACTACCTTCTTGAAGTAAATGATAGCATTACATTAGTGAAGGAAAAAATCAAGCAATTTTCTCATAAAATGTCACTCCAAGTTCAGTAGCATGAAACTTGACAGTCAAATTTATTGCAGGTAATTGTATCAACTTTTGCTACCCATAGTCTCTTCAGTAATTAAGTCTTTCTCCTCTTCCACCCTTCTCTTCCATTCTTCATGAAAAAAAGGCCAAACAATGAAAAAGACTGATAGGTGCTCTGGTTTTATTAACATTTATTAAACAAGACATAAAATCAAAAATGAATATATTTTAAATAGGAGGAACATTTTGTAAGCTGTGTGTAGTTCACAGTTATCTTGCAAGAAAGATCATTTTCTATGTAGAAAAAATACACTAGCAGCTTGACATGCAATTTCTGTGTTTTTCTACATTTCTGTGTTTTCTCCCTATTGTCAAAGTCAGTGGTACAAAACTCAGAGTCCACGCTGAGCCGTGCTTCATACACAAAACTACAGTGGTCCCCGTGTGACATCACTACAACATCGTTATCATGCTGCCATACTCACTGGATTAAAATTCCAAGGGAGGAATGAGCTGCAGCAGTCCTTTAGCTGGCTGGACCGTAATAGCTAGAAAAGAAATGTAATGAAATATACACCGAAAACAGAGATCTGATGCTGCCACCCAAACATCCTCGGCTGTGCACAGAGGAGTGGGCTTTGGCAGATCCCACAGAGCAGAGCTGCAGGATCTGGCCCATATTGTTCAGGTCTGTCATATTATTAAGACGATTATTTTTCAAAGTTTCCCAGGAGAGCTGAGCTGTCCCCCGAGGCAGCTCTAGCTGGTAGCTTTCTGTGGCCTGTGTCAGGGAAAGGGCGGTGCTGTGAGTATTTACATACCTGATGATCACAACAGAATGATCTCTGCCATGTGCCTGTTTGCATGGCCTTGATTTTAATTTGGTGAAACAGGTTAGTTACCAAAAAAAACCACTTAGCTTTTGCAGAATAATTAGGATTATTTTATATCAAAATCTGAGGGAAAAAAGATGAAGTAGAATGCGGTGGAATACTAAAAATAAAAGCCTCATTTTTAATTTTCTGATACTACAGAGAGCCAACATAACCTTTAGCAGATTAAGAGCAAATCTCTCCAGAAATGGAATAAAGCCTTCTTGCCTTCTTCTCTTCTTCTAAGTAAAGAGTGTATTGTAGGTTCTGCAATGAATAAAAGCTCAGTGAATATCTGAGAACGCATTAGTAGGTCTGAAGGTTGGGAATATGTGCAATTAATTAATTAAATTATTATACAATATAGCTTGTAGCAGTGGAAGCCTGCATTCCTTTGAACCTCCTCTCTCCTTAGCCCTTATTGCTTTAAATGAAGACATATAGGAATGATGTCTGTCTCTTACTGGCATTAGTTACAGGTTTCCCAGTGATACACATAATCAGACCCTTTCTCCTACATCTGTAAATGTCCTACCGATCAGCGGTACAGAAAACCTCTCAGCGTCTGGCATTTCTTTGTAGCTACCAGTAATCTCTGACTGTAATCTTTATTAAATCAGTCCTTTAGCTCCTGCGAAAACCATTTCCTTACTATGTATAGCTATTTAGATTTCACTTACAAATAATTCTGAGACATATGGCATTATACCACAGGTGTCATGCCCTTTGAGGCCGCCTTGTGCATAGCAATGGCTGCAGATCGATGAGAGAGCTTGAAGGCTCTAAGAAATGAGTCTGCTGAAAGTTTGAAAGGTGGAAGTCTCCAGGATGTAATGAGGTTATGTCTGTGTTGCTCTCACTTTCCTACCAGTTGGGAGGCATCGTACTGCTCTGCTCACATGGCCAGAAAATATTGTTCTTTTTGTTACTACCCAAGCTTCCATATGTTACCACTTTCTGTATTTTTTTCTTAGATGCGGCACTTAGGTAAATGCTGAGTGGATCAAACTACATGAGGTTATGTTCAAATGGCAGAAAAAACAACACTTGGCAGCCACGTTCTCTGTTTTTATCCTTAATTCTTCAGCTGTGTTTTATCAGCTGAAGCAGACAGGAGCAGATGAGCAGAAACTTCTCTGCAAAAGAACTTTAGAAAAGTAAAACTGTACATTTTAAGAGCAAATGGCTGTGCTGCAGTCAGAGCACTCTGGAAACAGCAAAGTAATTGTTTCAAATGTCTTTATCTGGTGGTGTCTCATTTATAGCAGAAATTGTGAATTCAGCCTTACTATTTTCTAATCTCATAAACACCTTTTGGTGTTCAAAATAGCCCCTTTTTCTTTCTTTGAGTTGTTTTGGTTTATCTTTTTTTTTTTTTTACTTCACTTCTTGATCGGTTTATTTTACTATGAGATTGACTCAGTAGTTTCAGATCTTGCTTATTGCTTGGTCACAGATGGTTGCGCAGCAAATGTATCCATTTCACACGCTTCTTCATATAGAGATGGTTAGATCTATGTAGTATGCTCTGCCTTATCAGAATGCAGAGCTTTGAGTCATTCGTAGCATTTATTTGTGTAAGGAGATTTCATAGAAGGGTGAGGGGCTTTTACCCATTCATGTTTGGTATAAGCATTCAGCAAACAGATTTCTGGGTTTTTTTGCCTCTGAGTGGAGTATTTTGCTGGAGATTCAGGTCCACAGAGCTCTGTTCAAATCCTCTGGCAGTGGCGCTACTGTATTTGTATTAATGTATCTCCTGTTCTTGTGAGTAAATGGCTGGCATTCTGTTTTTGTTGGTCTGCCAGCCAAACTATGAAGTGGTAATTGAGTCTGTTTTAAAGTTGAATGCTTTAGACAGTGCTTTAATTGTACTCAAGCCAATTCCATAAATATACAGTCTAGTATTAAGTTATTTTCTACTATAAGCACTTACTCAGAATCCATTTGTATTGCGTTTAGTAAGTTTGTTTCACTTGTCTTTAAAAGAAAAAACATTTCTGAAACTCCTTCCTCCCTCTTGCATGCTTTCAAATTACAAAGCAGGTGCAGGTTTTTAAAAGTGATCTCGTTGTTCTTGTCAAAATGGTCTTGTCCCTCTCTGCTCCCTCTATCCATGTGTTGAAAATGTTGCATTTATTATCACACCCAGTTTTATGCATCTTCCAGATGATTTAACTGAACTGATGCTATGGAGGATATGCTGACTGGCACTTTTCCCATGCCTAATGTGTTAACAAAAGCCAATAGTGTCAGTTTTAACAGTTTTAGTTAAATTCCCATGATGCTCTTAACAAACGTTGAAACCTCTGCCATGTCTTACCCTGACAGATTCCCTGCCGTCATTGCACACTTAAAATAAATGTCATCCCCAATCAAAAAGTTCACATTTTTTCTGACAATATAATTTCTTACTTTGTTCCTGTTTTATCTCTTTCTTTGGCTCAATAACCCAAGGATGCAAATGTTATTTCTTTAAAGTGTTTTGTGCCATCTTTTATTGTTAGAGCTGGAGCCGCAGCAGCAAGTGATGGAAATAGCCCCTTCATTTGACTCAGTGCAAAAGGAAATTTTCAGAGTGGGGCACATGGAATAGGAATTGTTCCTTCTAGGGCTAATGATAGTAATCCAATGTGTTTGGAAGTGTGCTGGGTGGCAGTGCATACCCACCATGTGTGCAACATGGGGTGAGCCATGAGTAGGGAGTTCCACATGCTTGGAGAGATGTTTGTCAAGCAAACATCACCCTTTACTTTTCTACTATGTTTGATTTCCTCCCTTCTTTCAAAGACAGTTTTTGCAGTGGGTAGAGGAGACAGAGCCCTACAGAACGCGTTCTAGCCTCCATAGGCAACCCTTGGCTATATATTAGAGCTTTGAATTGGCTGGAATATTCTACCTGTGAGTGCACAAATTTATGCAAAGAGAAGCCCCTTTGTGAGCAGCAGCAGCATCTCTTTGAACTAACCTGTGCAAGCAGTTATGGCGAGATAGTAGGCAGAATTTTTTTAATTATTGCATTATAGGTACAATTGGCACCTCTCTCTCTCCCTCCCTCCCTCCCTCTCGCCGTGTCTGTCGCGCGCTCAGAGACAGAGCGAGGTGGCTTTCACAGCAGCTGGTTAATTTCCCTGGCTTCACACTACTGTTTAATGATCCGTTTCTCCTGTGCCACCTCTCTCATCTACTGAAAGATAGGTACAAATTGTACCTATAAAAATTATAATACAAGCCTGGATTATCTTTGTTTTTCAAATTGTGATCATCTGAAGTGAGGTTTAATATTCTTTCCTTTCGCAGTTCTTTAGAAATAGCCAAGAATAAATCACTATGTCCTACACAAAGCATTTTGGTGTAAAGATTTTACATTTGGGGCATTTGGCAGCCTTTCACTTGGTTGGTTGTTTTTGAAGGTGGAAGATAAATCCCATGGAGATATCATCCAAACAACCGTATGGCCACTAAGCCAGCCTGCAAACCATTGCAAATGGCCAGATATGCTGGCAGGCCTGGCTATCAGGCTGCATCTGTCTCTGGGCACCTCAGAAGACCTTGTAGCACTTGGTTCTGCTTGAAAGAGATGGGTAACAAATGTCTGTGCAGGAATGACACACAAAGAGTTGATCCTTCCTGAGGACAAGGGGACCAGCTTCTTAAAGTCCCTCCCAGGGTTCTGATCCTATCAGTGGTGGGCCATAGGAAGGGGACATTGTCACCCACACCTAATGAAGCCTCAGCTAATGAATTGTTCTCTTATCTCTGGGAGTGGTCCAGATCAGGAATGACATATTTTAGTAGAGAACCAGAGGGAAGTTTACACCACTGCTCACCCTTTGTTATGTCCCTTCCATGACTCAGCTTGAATGAATCTCCCTAGGAGATGCCAATACCTTGGTTTTGAAGATTGCACAAAAATATGTTTAAAATTTCTCAGAGTATGAGAGCATTTGTGATTTTTGTGAATTTATTTATTTATCTTTTTTTAATGCAACTCTTAACTGGAAGGATATCAGGACAAAAAAAAAATCTGTTTCAACACAAAAGCAGGGTAAATGTTGGGACCGTGTTAAAGGAGTGTCCAAAATAAATAACCTCTAGGGAGAAAAAATCATCAACCCCAAACAAAAAGAAAACAGAGCAGAGTCAGTGCAGTTAAAGAAAGGTTGCACTTTTGAAACTGCATATTTTAATTCAGCAGGAAGCTTTCTCTTGAGTATTACGACAGAGTTTAAAGGGACCTCCATAATGATTGATATTCAGTAGATTTTCATGTGTTTTCAAAGTTTCTTTCTTTAAGGAAAGCCATTCACATGCCTGATTAGTAAGCAGAGAGCAACCCTTCTTAAAAGCTGTGCTAGGAGGCTGGGGAATTCACGTAATTTAGAGAAACGTGTTGGACAGAGGGGTTTGGAAGTGCAGGTATACTGTCTTCCTAGGAGTAATGTACTAGAGAATCCTCATTCAGAGGCACTGTATTTTCTATAAAAATACTGAATCAGAGTTTGGTGAATTTAGACACTGGGTTTGAGGTCCTGTTCTAGCTAGCGTGTTTTAGTACATTTCTAAATGCCACAGTTGCAAACAAAGCAAATGGAGAAGTAATGTCAGGCACATAACCACGAAGCATTTTAGGAGGAAATGAAACTGCATTTAGATGTTACAGCCATCACAGCCGAGAGAAGGCAAGACAGGACAGGGATAGCAGAGAAAGAAGTTGAAAGAGAGCCAGAACCAATGCCATTAGCCATACAGCAACTGATGGTGAGAACCAATTTCACAGATTTTGTTATCCCATTGTGAGTTTCATACTTGTCCTTCTCAGTTTCCTAGGGAAGATCTCACATGAGTAACTCCTCCCACCCTCATCTTCTTTTTGCAGTGTAAGGGTAAGACAAAACCAGTTACAACTTATCCTTTGTGACCTCCTCTCTCAGGATGGCCTACTCTGCAACCTCCTGCCATGAAAACCAAGAACATTTCAGTTTTTCTGTTCCCCTGACAGTCCCACCACAATACGTATTCTTGATTTCCTCTTTCAGAGCACAGTGCATGTAGTGGAGGTCATACCCTGCTAATCAGTAAAGCAAAAACCAGAAGGCACTGTCTAATGAAAGCATTGTAGAGCAAGGAAGACCCTCTGCAATCCAACCACATGAACAATGCAAGGATAAAACTTGTTTGACTGGAACATTTATCAAAGGGGTGAAAATGATAAACAGGTACAAAATCCACCTCTAAAAAGTAGTAGCCAGGAAAAAGAGGGAGAATCACTGAATATGTTTTTCACTGTGAATTGTTGCCCAGGTTCTGCTTGAAATTCAGGTTGTTTATAACCAGCAATCCTTTTTGAAATTGCTTTGAAGAAAGCCTAATGATTGGAGATTATAGTAAAGCCAGATTTCCATGAAAACCACTTTAAGTGCTTTTGGCATCCATAGGTCTTCTTTGTTTTGTGACCTTCCACTACAAGTTGGTGGTGTTCCACAGCCAGACATGCTTTGTAACTACAGCTTTAGAATCAGATGGCTATTCCAGGAGCACGCAAGTCAGTGGCTTCCCTGTGGTCTGTTCCACCTTTGCGCAGGTATGACTCTTTGGAATAACTCAATTTCCACATGCTATAGTTCCTCCAATTCTTGTTCAAATGTTTAAAATGTTTTCATGCTGACCAGCAAATTGTCACCATCCCAGATGAGTGTTCAGCAACACTGCTCTGTTTCCTCTACCTTGCTTTCTGTTTTGAGCTGTGAATGTGACTACACTTCGGTAAGAAACATTCTTCACAGTTTCAGCAGGCTTATGATTGCAGCATGTCAGTAGTGTGTCTTTTGTCTCTGATCAACCACACATGTGCTTTCTTGTAGCCACTTCAGGTGTGTGATACAGCAGTCTCAGTGAGCACACATGGCTTGCTAAGATATACCTAGAGGAGTATCCCAAATTCTTTGTGTTTACTTATCTTCCTCAGCCTCTAGAAAGCCTTTTCTCCTTGGCAAAATTGATGATTTTCAGTGGTGTTGGGAACATGTGTTCAGGATGTTTTAATGAATATAGAAATTAACATAGTGTGTGTTTCTTTTTCCAAATGTCAGCAATTTATGGTTATCTATTACCAGTGTAATGGTATTTTCAGTAGTCCGTCAGTCTAAGTTCTCTCATCAGTATGATAGCGTAATTGCATATATATCCTGCTATACAGACAGAGGTGTGCAAGAAGTGAATACTTAGTCAAAGACACATGGATACAACAGAATGACCCTCTGTCAAGGGAAGTTCAGATTGGACATTAAGAAAAGGTTCTTTACTGAGCAGGTGGTCAATCACTGGAACAGGCTCCCCACAGCACCAAGCCTGTCAAGAGTTCAAGTAACATCTGCAGGACACTCTTAGTCATATTATTAGTGTTAGGTAGTCCTGTGAGGAGAAGGGAGCTGGACTTGATGATCCTTTATGGGTCCCTTCCAACTCAAGATATTCTATGATTCTCTGTTTTCTGTAAACAATCTTGTCCAGGATATATGTTACACAAGTTAAACAGAGGTAATTTTCAACCTATTACCTTGACCACAGGGGAGGCACATCAGCTCAGATACGCAGTCTTTGCTCATAAGGCCACATACAAACAGTATTACCACTAAGTTATGTGAAAAAGGAAAAAATCCTAGCACCCATAATGATTTATTTTCAAAATCCTGGCCGCTCTGCATTTTCTCTAATTTTTGTTTGCTTGGTTTGATTGTTTTGTTTTTCTTATAAGTGCTCTGTGTTTTTGGTTTTCAAGCAGCAGAAAAGAAAAACACCTCCCTTAATTTGCTCTGACTATCATCTGAGTAATTCTTAGGCATCGTATCCTGTAAAATCTATTAAAACCCTTCACACTTTTAAAAAGGAATGTGGAGAAGCATAATCGCTCTATAGAGAGTGGTTTTAACAAGGCTGAAATGTAAACATATACACACACACATATGTGTGTACATATATGCACATACATGTATATATATTCACTCTGTAGAGCAAATATACATTCGTACATTGTTTTTTGAAAGTGGGAAGGGTTTCAATAAATAGAATAGAATAAAAAAGTCCCAAGTGACAAAAGAAAATAAAGTATAGATAACATTTTGATACAGAAATGAAAGAATAACCTGGCAGAAATTATTTTTTGGAGTCAGAAGTTGCCTTTGCCTCCAACAACTTTGCCACTCTGCGATGAAACAGGGAGCACACTTTCCCTCCACCTTTCAGTCGGCTTTGCAATCAGCCAGGCCGTGTGGGGAGGGAGGGGGGCTCCCTACTGTATCTTCCTTCATCAACATGGCATCTCTCAAGGGGCCTGCACTGAATCTGTTAAGATTAGCTGTGCTCCACATTAGTGACAGGAGCTGCCTTTCTCTCTCAGGAGATCACGGTGGCATGGTACTGCTTCCTGTTTGAGCAAAATCAAGGCTATAATTGCAAGGATTTTTTTTTCATTACCTGTTAATTGATAAATCATGCTTGCAGGTCTGTGAAATGAGCCACATTGTGAGCAGTCTTGAAGGTTTCTCTTCCTCCTTCCCTAAAGCCAGGACATAACTAACACTAGGAATAGAGCAGTGGTGACAGGGAAAAGCACAGCACCCCAATAAAGAACTCTTAAATCAGGCAATGTGGGCTTGGGAGTCTCTGCCTTCTTCTGATGTAGGTCGTCAAGTGATGGTGCTTCAGCTGGGAGACTTTGCACCATTCCCTTCCATCCTGGGGTAACAGCAAAAGCAAGTTTTGTGCACCATTTGCACTATGCCCTTCCTGTGGTGACAGCAAAGGCAGGTTTTGTAGCCCTACTTCCCAGGTTCATTCTCAGCTGCCTGGATTTTGAGCAAACCCCAGCTGTAGCTTGGCATGGGCTTGGCTAGAGACAGCAGCAGAACTGGGAGGTGGAAAGGTGAATTTTAAGTCACCTTCATGCACCTGTGTGGGTACGTGCAGCTGCGTGCACACAGACGCAGGCTCTTTCATTCACGTTAGCCACAGCTATGGATCAGGCCTTTGATCTAAAATCAACAACAAAAAATGAGTTGGGCATTAAAGTCACCGTCTTCAGGAGGCACATAAAACATGCATTTTTTTTAAGATTTCTTTTGTCATTTCTGTCCTTTTATTCTTGCTTCTATTGCAAGTAGCAAGAGGCCACTGTCTTGGGAGGAACAGTAAAAATCCTGAGTACAGTGAAATAATTTAGCTGATAATTCCCTACTGTATAATTTTCTACGCTTCCTGCTAGCTGACCTTGTGGGCTCCTGTCAGGTTGCTAAGGGAAATCCAGCAGGACTCCTGCACTGCTCCTCTACTTTTAAAAAAGTATTACAGGAAAAGGAGGCATGTTTATGTCAGCTTAGTTATGTGCGTATTTGATCAAGTGGCATTCTCTAACCGTTTCCATTGCCTTTTATTTTATTTCTTGTTTTAAAATTGGAGTGATAGCTCTGTAGAGACGAGCTGTTCCTAGCTAATCCCTTGGCATTTTCAGCATAAGAAACATCACTGAAAAGGTAGGGAGCAGACACATGTGTGAGCAGGAAAGGTAACGAGTGTAACTTGGGGTGTTTGAGAAATTGTGGAAATTGGTGGAATTGTGTCCAAGACTGCCTGTGTTTGGTGTTTTTATACAAAGGTAGGGCATTGTCTGCCCTAAACAATACTAATAATGAGGGAGGGGAGCATTAAGGTTGCTGCTGCCAGGTCATACCACCTTGGTAGTGTGAGCACAGCTGTTAAGACCTCCTAGACATTTGATGACTTGCACACAAACGAGTCTGGTTCCCATTCCGGTAGACAATTCGGCAGACAAATGTTCCTCACAAAAACACATCTGCCGTGGGTGGTGCTTTCATTGACTGTAGCACAGCAGTGAGGACACAGGCCGACTGCACAGAAATAGCTCTAGGTAATACAGAGAGAGCTCTATACTGCATCTAGGTGGTCTCTCTCTGGACTGAGGAGACTTGGATGGGAAGCACGGGCAGGAGGCTAGCACTGCTGCTGCCTGTGCTGTGCCTGGTGTGCAGAGAAATTGAAAATGTTGCTCGCCAGGGCTATCAATCTGGCACCTTTGACATTCCTTAAAAATAAATGAATCCGTTGGAATGGATTTGGCTCATATTGCAGTTTTCAGTGCCATGATAGCTGTAAAAATAAAACTTCAGATCTAGGCTGTGCTGCGGTGCCATGATGTGCCCTGGTTTGGAATTTTGCATTCTGAGGTTTGAACTAGGTTCTTTTTTATTCATTAGTATCCTTTAGGTTTTCCAACTTATAATGGCAGAGTAGCCCTTGGACCTGATGCCGGGCCAGGGAAACTAGGCTCATCTGAGGAACCCAGATTGTCCCTGTGGCCTCTAACCATATTACAAGATCTTCAAGGTTACTCATAAGGTGTTTTGGCATGATAGGCACTGCAAGCAGGTGCAGCCGTTGCCTCCACTGTGATTTTCCCTGACCTAGCAAAGTTTCCCTGCACAACTCTTACAGGAAATAACAAACCATTGATTGGTGTCTGACTTGTTTGTAGGTAATTGTAGGCCATTGATCTAACCAAGCTGGAGCTGTGGCACTGTAAGTTGTGCAGCCCTCATTACCTCTGACCTGGTGACTGCAGCATCGAGTCATTGGAAAACTCATCCAGAAGAGAATTGTTCCTTAAGTTTTTGCCTGCTGTAGAAAAAGCAAAGGTGAAATGGTCATTTGTAAGTTGTAGTAGGTTATATGTAATAGCTCTGCAGCCTGATGTATAAAATTGCATGGCATAGTTGGGACAAACAGGCTTCCTGCATTGTCCTGCTTTTTACAGGAGGAACTGGATCAGCTGGCTTGCATTGTGTCTCAGCTGTCACAAGGAAAAAGCAGTCATATTTGTGATCAAATGTCAGTATGCTATGGCACAGAGCTGGGAACGTGACATTGCTTTGGATCAGATCCTTTTAAAATTCAGCAATAGTAGCAAATTATGTCTGCAATGGATTAAACACAGGCATTTTTTGATCTACATTCAGTTGCATGCCCCAGAATTTTTATCAATAAGTCTACGATTTATAGGCATTGATTTTGCAAGGCCTTTAACAGGAAAATAAAAAAGGTCCTCAAGGATCGAACTCGAAAACTATTGCTCTTGCAGCAATCTGTACTTTATATTAGTGAAGGTGGCAAATCTTTGATCAAAACAGCCTAGTAAATAAATTGTCACACAGATTATTTCAGGATGTTTGGTGCTTTTAATTATTGCTTTCTTTTGGAAAGAAGTAAGCCCTTTAAGTAGTCATGTGAGTTCTTTGTCAGTTTGTCTGGTGTGTTCATCCTCTGTACTTCCAGTTTCACAACCATCTACAGAAAATAAACAAGTCCCGTATAAGGCACAGACTCCTTTGCCCTCCAGTTTCTCTGTTCTTCTGCATTAAGAGTTCTGCAGTCAGAAGAGAAAAAAACATAAAGTATGTTTCTAAGAAAAAAACCTTGACTTATTTTTATTTTTTTTTTGCCAGCACCTGCATTCATAAATAAAGGAAAATATTGTACCTGCCAGGAAGTATTATACAAGGCACCTTCTTTCATGTCAAATTCCATTATTTTGAACAGGTTGTGTAAGGGCATTCAGCCTGCTGCATTGGGATATGCAGGGTGTGTTTGTGTGGCCAGTTTTGAATACATTTGATGTTAGCAGTGGATTTTTATGTTTGCTGCAGGATGTTATTATACCACAGATGACAGGACAGCACAAATTGCCGTGTAAGTCTAGCTGCTGGGCTGTGGGCCTCTGAGTTCAAAGCACCAGAAGGGTGTATTTGCAGAACTGGTGGCAGACACGGGGCATTTAGACTATTTGGAGCAATGGCACCAAGTATAGGCAGCCCCATGGACATGACCTCTAACAGAAGAGGTGAAGAGGTGAATCCTGCCATCTGACACACTCCACATTGGCAACCACTTCTACTCAAAAAAATTACCAGTTTGTTCTGTCTGCTAATGGGCTAGAAATACCTCTGCGGGCTGGGAGAGATGCTGTTCCACATCTACAGAAAAACCATACAAATAGTAATGCACTTTTCTTTTCCTACACACTATTATGTGTGTATTTTTCACTGACAGACAGGTGACTGGTTCAGATGGGCATAGACAGTGTAATTTATGCATCCATTTGGCGTGTGCGTGTTTCCAGATCATGGCATTGTCTTCTCTTCCTACTAGATAAGTTGAAACATTGACAGGCAGTGTGTTCACTTTTTCCTTTTATTACAGTAATTTATAAGATATTTTAGCTAACAGGAGAACAGCCCAAGGGGGCATTCTCATGTTAATTACCAAATGTGGGCTTGTCAAAATCAAATAGCTTCAGGAATAATGCAAGTAATACTGCATCATTATATTGTTTGGCCCTCAACCCCAATATTAGCTTTCAGAAGAAAGGGGGAAAAAAACCCCTTATTTGATAGGGCTTTTAAATAAAAAAAAACCCCAAGACTGACCCATCAGAGACCAGAAGAAAAATGCATAGGAGAGCATGTATTTTAAGACTGAAAGGAGTTCAAATAATGCTGTGAGCTTGTAGATTTAAAAAAAAAAAATATTCAGCTAAAAACAAAAGAACTGTCACAATGTTGATTTCCATTCTCTGACACTTTTTATATAGCTGAAAGAAGTAGCATTTGCCACAATGTACCATCAGAAAATTCTGCTTCCAACATTGTGGTGTAGGGTTTGCAGCTGTTCTCATTTCTCCTTTTGGAACACCCATGATGGGCCACCCAATATCATCTCCTAAGAATATCGTACCTCCTACCACACTTTGGCCCACTCCACAAACCACCCATCCCATTCAGGTACTCCAAGAATCTGCCAACAACTGGGACAGCAGAGAAGATTTATAAATATATGCACAGACACATTGACACTCACACAGACGTTGCTGATACGTACTGTCCCACCATTTCTGAAGCTGTCAGCATGACCAAAGGGGTTCCAATACTGTCATTAACCAGCTTTTACACTGCATCGTTGAGTTCTGGTATCTTGCACTTGAGGTTTTGAGGTGATCAGTCAGTAACTGTGTTTTCTCCTTTACATTGCACAATTTACTTTAGCCCACCCTACAGACTGACTGTCACTTCAGAAACCAGCAAGAAGAATCTTTTCATGCAATCTGCTGATTCGTCAGTGCTGTAAATGTGAGTGAGGTGGGTAAGGGAGGATTGCTTCCTGTGAAGTTGCTGTGCCATTCTGAAGTTTGACGTTACTTTTTCAATTTTAATTAACTGGTTTTGTGCTGCTCTCATGTTTCATGACACAAAAGTAGAATAGAGTTTACTAAATAGTTAACAAAACCACATAAACCTTTCCCAGTGCCAGAATGTTACCCAGTTGGAGGCTTGTCCTACAGACCTTCCACATGAACCTCTCTAATTGCCAACCAGCTTCTCACAGAAGGTCATTTCCAAAAGCAACCAGATTCCAGTCTTGTTGAACTCTTTTGGATAACAAAGTCTAAATCTACAAATCCCTGGACAAAACCTCCTGGCATTAGTATTCACCTGGTTGTGCCAGAATAGTGCTGGTGACTTGAGCATTTCTGACCACAGTTGTCACATTTTCTATGAAGAAAAATACCATCTCTCAGTTCAAATCAGCTAGGGCTTTAAAATTTAAAACCACAATGCTGAATTTTACCTAGAAATCAGTAGAGAGACACTGTCGTTCTTCAAGGATTATGGTCTACAGTACCTGCAGTTACTGCATGGGCCTGCAGTGAAAGCCCCATAGGTGCAAATATCTTACCTCCAGAAGCAAAGGCAGATAGCACCTCTATCAGCTTATTTGCTTCTGAAAGTATAAGTTTTCATGCTAAGCAAAAGTGATAAGAAGAGTTTTTAGTAGTCACTATTACCTGAATAGTTAGTATAGATAATTATTCTCCAAATAAACAAGTTTAGAAGGTAAGCCTTAGTAATGGTTTGCTAATGTACTTCCACATATTTTTTCCTGTTACTTGAAGTACAGAATTATCATGGTTTATCTGGATGGAGCTTTGGCCTGGCATCTCTGCCCTGTTCATCAGTACCTATGAGATGCTTAGGTAAAATACTTTTCCCAGTTCAGATGAGAAGAGATGGAGGTTTACAGATCTGTCTACCCTGGTACCTGAATATGGTGTGATTTATGTTGCTTTTCTTTCATGTCTTCTGGTTCTCCCTTTGCACTTGGACATCACTGATGACAGAGAAGAATCTTTCAGTGAAGAAGGCTTTTATGACCTATCAGTTCAGGGGTGGGGGGAATTATCCCATGAATCCTCCCTCAATAATATCCCAGAATTGAAGGTAAATGTCAAAGGTAGCAAGTTTTGGACCCAAACTCCCTCTCCTCTGTCATATTTAGGTTATTGGTGTCTTACATTGAGAGAGCAGCAGTTCTTTACATAGGAGACACTTGGATTTGACTCTTAGGCTTTACTGTGTGTCTTGTCACTTCCAGAAATTCAGGAAACATCACAGGCTGAAATTCAAGCAGAAAAGACTCATTATTCTTAGAGACTATTACTCAAGACTTCATGGTGACTCTTCCAAATTGACTCTGACAGGTAGCTATCAAACACCCCTATATCTTCTTTAGAGCTTGCACAGCCACAAGAAACCTGTCTGGATCTGACTAGATCCTGAAAATAATTCGTCACAGTCAGAAACACTTGACTCCATCACCTGCAGCAAACAACCTGGATTAACCAGCTTATTAACCACCTGTTTTCTTTGACTCTTGCACAGTTACAGCAGATTTCAAATGCTCTTTTCCTTGTAATCAATACATTCAGAACTGGGCTTAATCCACTGGCATTTTAGCCATCATCCTTTCTGCTTTGTTAGTTTGAGGTCATCTAAATTGTACAGCATAGCTGATCCTGCCTTAAGGCAGGGGGATGCTCTAGGTGACCTTTTAAGGTCTCTTCCAACTCTATTTTCAATGATTATATGATATGATCTGTCAAGACAAAATAGACAAGCAGGTGCTTAGGGGTATTTAGGATATAGCTTCATGACTACTATGGTTTGATACCTATGCAGTTTTCCTGCTTAGATCCATAGCAGTCAGTTTCAACTTTTAAGAGATGCTTTTTAAATTCTTATGTAAAATATCTGTACAGCTCTCAGATGCTTAAAAAAAAAAATAGCAGGGACTGTTGGCATGTAACGAAGGAGCATCTCACATCTCCTATATCTGCTGCTATCCCACCACACAGAGGAAAACCACGGCTAGCCATACAAGGGAAACTACAGGCTGTCAGAGGTACATGCATTAGTGATGTCTAATAAGAATCTGTTGGTGTGGAAACTGGAAAGACACAGACTGGTTGGTGGAGATGACTTTACCATTGCAGTAAGGTGATCTGTACACAAATCCTGGTCACTAGCTCAAGCCTCCTATTTATAATGGTCACTCTTTATCAAACACAGGCTGAAGGTTGAAGATTTCCAGTATTTAAGGCCAAGCATATACACCACAGACTCATTGTGTCCTTGAGTCTCTTTCTTAATTTATGCTGAGCAGTGTTCTCAGCTGTAGTGATTACCAAAGGTAGTTTTGATGGAGACTGCAGGAGGGAAATGAAGTCTGACAGGGTTTCCATGCAGCCACTTTGTGGTGATGATGCTGTTGTGTAGAGTTGGCTGAAGTCAGCAGGTCAAATACAGATTCTACAGTCAGCTTATGGAGAAGCTCCCCTACTCTGAAGGATTTAAATGGGAACACTGTCAGGTTTGCTGTTCCTATTGAGCTCAATTTTCTTGGTGGACTCTACATGGAGAGAAAGTCTCAAATGCAGCCCAACCCTAGGTCATTAAGGGGCTTTAAAAGATTACAGTCAAGACCTTGAGTTGTATCTAGTAATAAAATGGTGAATTAGCAGAGTGTGTGGAGCTTACAATGGCTTTGTATAGTAAAACCCCAAATCCAAAAACTTAAGTATACCACTTAGAAGAAAATTTACTCCATTTGGATGAAGAAAAGCAGGGAAAGGAGAAGGCTGTGGAAGAAAAACACAGGATGCTTGCTTGTGTTCTTAGGCCATTTAGAGTTCTGTGCTGGCTAATGGGAGACAGATTCCTCCACTTTAGTAGAGAAAATATGATCTTAGATGAATCTACTTGATGATGATAATAGATTCTAGCTTCAAAATGAGAATTCAGCTCCTTCTAAATAAATAGCACCATAATATCCAACTGGTATTTATGAAGAGGCACATTTTATCAGCAGTTTCAGCAGCTAACATAGAGGTTTGAATAGGTTCAAAAAATTAAGTCCCTCTTACTAACTGAAATGAAAATAAGGCACATAAAAATGGGTCAAGGCAGAAAACCTCACAGAATTTCACCTCATCGTTTCTCATACTTTAATTTTTTTTGTATTGAAGACTTTCAGTGCCCATTGTTCTCAGTCCAGAAAACTGATCACCAGCTTACTCTAGTGCCAGAATGAACAATGTAAGATTTAAAAATCTTGAGTGTTTGCAATTAGTAATTGTATACATCTGTCGGTGTGGCACTTGGATGCATTCATGTACTGTCACACCCTTGAACAGCAGGGTACAAGGTATACTCAGAGAACAGGAGCATAGAACATGGGATATTCATGTGCTCAGAATGCATGTGTGTCCGAAGGGAATAAACAGTAGTTTACTGCCTTACTGCACAATACCTTAGTGATTCCAGGAGATATCTCCATACTGAAATTCATCTATATCTTTTGGGCTTCCCTCATGTTGTAGGTATAGAATTGTTCATCCACAAAATTGTTTTAAGCTGTAACTCTGGTTTGACCTCGGGAACCTTGTGCAACCTTATTTCACGCAGACCTTAAAATCAACTGATTTTGTGACAAAGGCTGGTTGCTAAAAGGTGTATTGTGGCGTGGCAGGGGGGTATGTCGACAGCTGCATTTCTAGTTACCACTCAAGTCTCTTCCTTTTGGAAATCTGCATTTTATTGACCCTGATTCATTTGCAGAAGAAAAATAAATAGAATTCCAGAACTTACACGTTCTTTCAAAACAGCGTTGAAAGAATTGAGTGGAGAGTTAACAGGAGCACTTAGCACTATGGATGTCTATATTCTGTCTTGCCAAAGGGTAAATAGAGGACATTTATTTGTTCATCAGCTTCCAAATCTCCTCTCTTCCCCTCCCTAAGGGGGGGATGGAAGAAAAAATAATTTGAAGGAGGGGGTTCTGAATACCTCCTATTCTCTTTTGCCTATTTCTAGCAGAGCCAGGCATGAACAATTAAATCTAGGGCTTCCCTGTGGTCTGTGAATAACACAGCACAGTGCTAACCATCAGGGCACAAAGGCAGACAACAAAAGGGGCTTTTTATTTTTTGTTTACCCTTCAGGACACTGTTTACCTTATCACTGAAGGGGAAGTTATCATCTGATCCCTTTTGGAAAACATAGCAGGTTGATTCTGTACCTCCAGGTATCGGAGTGTCTAGTGATGAAGTGGGCACGTCAGCCGGAGGTTAGGGAAGTCGTGCAGGAGCTGTTGCGCTCTCCGTCTTTCCCTCTGCCTCTTGCTTCTTTTCTGTCAAACCATTCTCTCTCTTACTCCCTCTAAGCCAGAATGTTATTTTTTTTCCTTCCCCCTCCCCTCTAAATTTACTTCACAGCAGATTGTCTTGTAGTAAATCACCAAAAACCCAAATAGCACTAAAGCATTCTGATACAACATTAGCATTTGCTTAACAAGCACAAGATAAACATTAAACAAAGAACTGCATTTCTTTATTAGAGGCTGCAAGATACATAATCCATGAGCACAAGAAACATGGGACCCAGTGGATATGCAGATGTGTGTTATTTCATTGGCGCTGGGCGGCCTTGTTAGAAAAGGTTTTCATCTGAAGGCTTGGGGGTGGATAGTTGACTGTCCCTGGTGGGGCTGTAACTAGATACGGAGACTGTTGCAAGCTAGGCTGGGCTCCCTGGTGGATGCGCTGATTGGACAGCCCGAGGAAAACTTGGGAAGCATCAGGAAGTGAACTCAATCACCTTGGGGATGAGAGGGGAGAACCAGATGAAGGCATTTGACTTCTTTTGTAACTCCCACTAAGGACAGATTGCCAGTGCGATCCAGCCTCCATAACTGCAAATCAGGCCCTTTCCCCTATGCCGATTTCATTAGAATGGCCAGCATGGTGCAAAGAGGAGGGAGAAAAAAAAGGTTAGACACAGTAATTTTACAGGCAGGCGGGTACAAAAAAAATCTGCATAATTAAGCAGTCAAGGCTGCTAATAGGGGAGTTTATATGCTCTGGGACCAGGCAAGGGCAGCACATATGGATATAGCACTGGATATTAAATCTACGGCATGCAGACTTACTTCAGGGCCCTTAGAGAAAAGGCTAATTATAGAGAGAGGAATTGTGTTTACTGGTCTGTCTTGGGCAAAGATGTTGAGAGGAGTGCAACCAAGTTTTGCAGTTAGACATGAACAGTCTGTTAATAGAGATATCAAAAATATGTGCTTGTGGTTGCTTCACATCTAATCAACAGGAAATCACAGATTCAGAGACCCCCTTCTCCCAGTTAAATGAGGAGGGGAAAACACATACATATACATATTCCGGATGCAGGATGTGAATGTGTTCATTATTAAATTGCTGGAATTTAATCTGAACCAAGCTCTTTATCATCAATAAATTATATTTAGCAGTTTACCCTAGTTTAGCTGCTCCTGTTAAAAAATGTCAGTGCTTCTGGGTATAAGCTCCAAGTCAGCATTTAAATATAAATGGATAATATGAATGGAAGTTGCAACGGGGCAGGACTGAGCAGTTAGAGAAAGGGTATGTTTATGTAACAAGTCCTGATGTGGTGGACATTAACATTTCATAATGCAGATCAAAGGTACGGAGGAGACCCAAGAGTCGTCAGTCAGAGGCCCCTAGCTACCATCTAGTGTCTTCCATGAGATGTTTTCTCCAAATTAGAAAGCATTAGACTTTTCTTTATCCATGTAGATAGACAGACAGACAGATAGATAGACGGAGATTTTTTTTGTTTTAATACTTTTGAAAGTCAATTGCCATTCTCTATCCCCCTGCCCACTCCCCACAGAAAGAAGTGTATTTATCATTCTACTGAAGGGATTTTACTCAAGGCATTATCAAGAAACAGTGCTTCATATCCATAACTGATAGCAGAAGCCAGTCCCCATGGCCTGTTTTGATTTAGCATTTTGCTGCTTTAGGCTTTTGTCTTTTTAGTGTTTTGGTAGCTATTCTATTGAGGGTAGACCTGTTCTAAGGTCCTGGGAAGCAAGAGGGTCACTCAGAAGTCTGCTGTGAGGGCCTTCTTCAGCAGGGTGTTAAAGCCATGTGTGAGATGCTGGGTATCCATTGGGAGCTCAGTGTAATCATGGGGCATTGTGGAGCATACAGAAAGAAGCCCTTGGTTTGGCTTCTTTTATTGTATTGGTAGAGAAAACCAAACCAGCACTTACGGAATTTACTGCAGTTTTGTGTGGAGTACAGTACCAGCACCACAATAACACACAACAGTACAGAGAGGTGCAGAAAGCAGCCCTGCCCCAAATGCTTGTAAAGACACTCTGAGTGCTCGCTTTGCAAAGGAAATAACACTTGTCGTGCTTGGTAAATCACTGCATGCAGGCCTGTTAACAGTGACTTCATATCCCAAGTCTTACTGAAGGTGAGCTCAAAGCATGTCAGTCAGGCTGTTTGGAATTTTTTTTTCCGCTGTGCTGTGAAGTGAGACATGGGGAGGAGTGCTGGGTTCACCTGGGATCAGCCAGATTTCTCAGCACTGGCTGGGACTTGTAGCAGGTGGCAACAGAGGGACAGTCCTTGGGGCATCTGGGACAGCAGAGGTGTTTTCTTCCCCACACCTAACTCAAAGTGATAAGTAACTAAATGAGATATATTTAGAATGCTGTTGTTTATGTTACCAATAAAGCCAGAAAGCTCAGAGTATGTATGAAGCCCTGTCTCTTCAGGGTACCACATTATGCAACAGTCACATGCCCGCAGTACTTGTCTGAGTGTCAGTCTTCCCTGTTTGCTCATGTCACAGAAGGAGAGAGAGCTCAAAGACAGCTCTACTTCTAGACTTTATGAGAATGCAGTTGAGTGGAAGACAATAATCTGTACAATGTTCCCAGACAGGAAAAATTATGTCCTGAAATTCAGCCCTTCCTAAACATTACAGAAGAGAATGGAAAAATAGGACCTGGGAGAGACCATGCATGTACATTCTTGGACATAGTCAATCAATGGTAAACACAAATCTGGGGAAAGCAACTATTTCTTACCTTCTGGTGCATGCAGAATGGTTTGCTTGTTTTTAATTCTGAGTAGCTTGTTTTGATCTTCTCCTTTTGTTTAGCTGGGATGCTCTCCCTCTGCTACAGTCTTTACCGTGGTTCCCTGCAACTTAGTTTAGATTTGTAAATTTGACATGGAGACAAATACACATCTGTGCATATGTATGCACACACTCACTTTTTCACAGCTTACACAGCAGTTAAAAGGATTAATGAAAATTCTCTTCCAGCATTTTTTTCCGTATGGTGGTGAGAAAATCTGCCTTAAAAGTATTTGCAGGGTGTCTATAATGATGGCAGTAAAACACCGGGATTGCCCCTTGTGAAACACATTTTGGGGGCAGTTGTGTTATCAGTTTAGGTGTGAATAAAACAAAGTTGTGTTTTCATTAAAAAAAAAAAAGTAAGTTGCAATTGCCAAAAGACAGGATAACTTTTCAGTAGTGAGGAGCAAGCATATAACCTGTCAATAGTGATGATCTAATGGCAGTCTCCAGGCTGTGCTGTGTCATCAGCCAGCTGTCAATCCCACCAGCATGTCTCAAAAGCACTAATTGTTGTGATAGTATCAGTGTGAAAGCTGCTAAGAAAAAAACATAGTCCCTTGGTGCTGCTTTGTAAAAAATAGGTTGAGGATCAAAGTTCGGCGTGCCTTGACTGGATTTCATTTTTGTGTGTTAGCTACCTGTTAACACATTACTAAATACCTAATTGTAGTTGGTTGCAGCTGCAGTTATTTTACCGGTAAAACACAACCATCAAGCTGACTGCAGTCTCCTACAGAAAAAGTATTTGCCAGCTTCACATAAAATCACCACTTCTCCTGTGCAGCCCCATTAGGCTTGTATCAGGGGAAAAATGTCTTCTCCTCCTCATTCAAGTTGGTATTAGAGGCTTGCTCTGGCTATGGTTTCAGGAGTAATCTTGCTTAAGTAGCAGTTCAAGCATCATTTCTATATGCAATTTGAAATGCATATGCATGTATCTGTTATTAATACACATGTATCCATATTATTGCTTTTACAGCTTCTCTCTCTGCTGTATACTTCATTCACTGCTTGATTGTTAAGTCCTGTAAAAGACAGAAAGTATTTCTTCCTCTCATTTGATTAGGAGCTTCAAAGACAGGAATAATATCTGTGTTAAGATAGAGTCTAATATAACCACTGGCATTAGAAGAGATACATGATTATAACTAGCAGACACCTGTCAGTAGTGTTCTCTCTCAATATTCCTACCCTGTTATTTTTGGCTCCTTTTTGCTCCGTTAATCCACCCATTCCCGTCTCTAAATCCCAGTGCTTTTTCCTTCTCCTCATCTCAAAGATCTCTCCATTTCTTTCCACCTCTACAGCCAGTATGCTTATTAGAAGCCAAGTTATATTTTACTTTAACACACTGTTTTTCCTCAGACTAGACAACTGCAGCCACCAAGCTGGTTTTGGATACTGATTTAATGTGGTTTACTTACATGTATTTGTGTTACTTTTACTCCTTTATGAAGTGTAAGCATACTGTGATCATTTTCAAAGATTTCTATCTAACCCTGCTTATGCTCCCTTGTTGAGATTCCTTTATCCCTACCTCTGTGCTCTTCTAAAGGCTCACAGCTTTGAACACCTATTTCTGGAGTCAGAGCCAATGTCCCATTATCTTTTGTCACAGGGCTCTTGTGCTTTGAAGAAATGCTGTCAGGACCCCTGCACAGCTCTACCTTGTCCATTTTTGTGTCTTCTTCAACATCTAAGTTCTGCCATGCTTGCCTGGAGTGACTATTTGTTTCAGAAAAAAGGGCACAAATATGTGTGCCTTATTCAGTATTCCCAGTCACATTCTTTTCTGGCTGCGTGTCCTCACACAGTGAGGTTCTCTGGGCTAGGACCTCCTGCCTGGAATATAGTGTGAGCTGTGGGGAATGGGTAAAAAGGCCAGGTGACAGTATATTCTGCTGTTCTTCTCATTTCTTCAAATTCAGAGAGGTTACAACCAGAGAATAGCTTACTTGCCCACATCTCCTTTGCTCTCAGACATCTTCAGATGGTCTAGAAAAGTACATTTTTAAGAAGATCCAAGGGACTGGACATTAAGGTTTTTGCAAAGCTTGTGCAAGCAGCAGGATTAGGAGCCTGATTCTGCAGATTCTCAGGCCATTGTACAAAGCCCTGAGTACAGAGAAAGGCAAGAGAAGAGAGGCTATATTTATCCTGGTAGGCAACACCAGAGACATGAAAACAATTGACCCCTTTGTTTCTATTTCTCCCCATTTTTGCAACCCTGCCAGGCCTAATTTAGCATCTGTACTCACCTTCCCTGAAGGCAGTGCAGTCTTTTACTTGGCTTGAGACTGTTTTCCCAGAAACCAGTATGTCAGCTGGCATAGGGAGAGATTTCTTGGAGAATGGGTGAGTGGGCTGGGTTCTGTGGTTCCTTATTTCTGCTGCTCCGGTTGTACCTCAGGAGACCAGCAGCCTGATGAATGCATTGTTTTAAAATGTCAAAAGGACCTCTGGGCACAAAGTGTTGCATCCTTCAGAACCACCCAACTCATGCAAAAGCAAGAGAGGTGCAGCCATAGGGAAAATGTCAAGCTGGTATTGAATAGCTGTGAGCGTCATTGCCACCAGTAAACAGGATCACTGATTTGACCGGGGTAAAACAAATGCTAAAAATACAGTGTGTCCATCCAGTTCTCTCATCTAGTATTGCAACGCCACTGCTGAGACAGGGAGTTTATCTGCACTTGTGACCTATCCTGCATTAAATAAATAAATAAATAAATAAATAAAACAAAATAAAAAAAAATATATCAGGGAACATATAGTAGATGCATTTTACTGCCAGAGTGGAACTTCACGATCCTACCAGGGGACCTTTTTGTAATGTTTGTAATGTGCTGCTATCGTGCTTTAGCAAAGAAAAATGTCACTGCTGGGCTTTATTTTTAACAGACTTTTTTAAACATCAGTTAATGCTGGCAAATGTAATGAAGCAGATTTTCCTTTTTATTTATATTTGGGTGAAAGCAGTGAGGGGACTTGGCAGAATGACATGCATGGTCAGGGAGCAGAGGGGCAAAAAGGGCACTGCTTCTGCAATGCCACTGAAGAGAGGTGGATTATCCTTTTGAAAGATGTGTAAGTGCAGATGGACACCCAGCTTCCAATGGCAGTCACTAGGTTTGAGAAATCAAGCTGCTTTTGCATATATCATTCGTGTGGCATCTTAAAAAATACACTGCAAAACGTGCATCTTATTCAACATGGAAAGCTGTCTGCTCCGTTGGCGTTCACCTGGCTGAAAGCAGTCAACGCTCCTTGTGCACTCTTCATATTATCAGAGGTAAAATGACCTAGGGAGGGACATTTGTCTCTTGTTGCATGAACCCTGTAAGAGTTGCATCATATTATATTTCCCCCATGCTTGAAACCATTGCAGTGTTATTGGCAGTGCTAGCTAGCTCTCTGCTGTTTCTCTAACGCAAAGGCAAACACATATTCAGGGTTGGAGGCAAACTCTTCTCTTCCAACACTGATTTATTTTGCACTGCTGGGAAGAGATATCACTGAAACTTTGACCACGCAACATTGCACTTCTTTCATGGGGGCCTCTCATGGAATTAATGTTGATACCTGTTGTTTGGCAGGCATATTTGACTTACTATGATGTGACGGAGTTTTGATTCAGGCACAGAGGGCACACAATGTGTCATCCAAACATAATGCACATGAGGTAATATCTTACCGAGAGAGTGAATTAAGGGCAAAGAAACAGCTTTAATTTGGACTTTCCCTGCTATTGTCACTTTTTTTCTGAGACCTTCAGAGTGGTTTATTTTCTGAGAAATGTTGGTATTTTGGTATATCAGCCAACTTTCTGTTTGCTGTAACTCAATTTCAAGTTGTTTTCTTTTCCTCCCCATACCCAGCTTGTTGTATTTTAATCTTTTTGGGGTGGGGGGAGAGAAAGGGTCTGTCAGTCACATGGATAAAATGTTGGAAAGAGAAAGGAGTGGATAGATGGCTCACAAATATGGCTTTCAGTTCAGTTGCCCCACCTGAGTTTCCTTGCTGCTCTGCGGGTATTCCTTGTCAGCTATTATTTCCAGTTCTGATCTTTGGCTTCTGGTGCCCAGCTGAACTACAGAGGCTGCCCACCTTTTCTGCTGTATAATTTTCAAGGATTTAACACAGCAATTTTTCTTCTTCTCCACTGCCATGTCATTTATCAAGTCCAGCAATCAAACAGAAATGAACATCAACAAAATATGTTGCTTATTTGTGAAAGTGTCACGGGATCAAAATCTGCATGCTTCACCTAGCAAAAGGCATTGCAAAATCTAACAGTGGGCTATTGTTGGTCAGAGTGATGCAGAGCACAGCAAGTTTGCCCTGTTTTTTGTTTTTTTTTTTTACTTCTAAAATGCCCCTGTTTTTCCAAATATGACTAGGGGGGTAATACTCCTCCTTGGCCTTATTTTCTGTTGTTCAAATCCTGCCTAGTGTTAAATCCCTCTGCTCACCTCCAGGTTTAATACATTTAAAATTGCTTCTTGAGTGAGGTGAAGGAAGCAATTGAAGGGGCTGGGGGATATATTCTATCTGCTTTACATCTTTGCATCTCATATGCGTGTTTTCCCCACTTTGTTTGGAGAAAGACTGACAAGTAAGCATAACATGCCGAGTAATTAGAGAAACTTGCTGCCTGTGAGGTTTCTGATGAAGATGCTTTGTTTTAAAGAGCATCAGAGTTTCCAAATGATGGCCCTCCAGCTTTGAAAAATAAAAAAATGAGGTGAGTTAAATGCATATCTGGTACCATTCCGTTGAGAAATGCTTTTATTTCTTAATATCATTAAGAGATTGATGATGGAAAAAAAATCCTGTGGAGCAGGCCTTTATTGCAAAAAATCAGGGTATATAATATTTAAATGATAGCTTAAATGAACATGCTCAGGTCTTGGTCAAATTGTTTCGTAAAGTTAAGAAACTAAAAATTTACCCACAACAAAAATGTCCACAGCATCTTTATAAGCTTTATAAGCATCTTTACAAGATAGCTGTAGGAACACTTTCAATTTTTTTTTTCCTTTTTTTGTGGGCTTTAATGCCTGAGATTGCTCTGTAAAAGGGATGGCCATCTTCGCTGGCAGTCTTTTTGTCCCTGACGAAATGTAGAAAAAAAATCTGTGTCTGCAAGTGTTTTCTGTGTCTCCTTCCATTCTTCTGCTTATTCTTCAACTGTGTCAACAGTATGTGCGGATAAATAAAATATCATCAAGAATGCTGATACCATCTTCCTTTTCCCTTTTCCCTCCTCTAACTTGCAATAATGTGGGGCAAAGGTCTACTTAACATAACACAGTTACGATAACTAGTACATTTGTATTTGTGCTATGATGAGAGGTCTGCTGTAGTGAGACTCATCCACTGTTGCTGCTTCTTCTCAGCAGTGTTAATTATTCTTCAGGCTCGTGTAGCGTGTGTATGGAAACACAAAATAAGCGATCAGGGAGTAGGATATTTTTGGTTTTATTTGTTGTGTCAGTGACACTTCCACTCTGACACAAACTCACAGCACAACACTCCTGATCTGTAATGAGGTTATGTCCCAGGATGTGTGTTAAAAGCACTAAATAGTCCCTTGCTTATTCAAAATCCTCATTTATCTGAATTAATTTTGTGTCCCCCATTTCATTTGGGTAAATTAGGTTTCACAGTTTCACAATTTGATCACAAGTCTCACAATGTTCAGTACTTCTTTTTCAACTTGAGCCCCTGAAATGACAGTGCTGCATCAAAATCTCAGTCTTCATTTTAAAAAAAAATGAAATACTCACTTTCCTTGTTACAGAGAAATCCTCTGAGGGGAAACTGCCCAGTGCAGACTTCCAGCCATATACTCCGTTAAATCTCATGGTTTTTAACCCATTCTACCCACTGTGCAGCACATGGCTTAAATAAATTTGGTTTCAGTGACTGCTAGGCACCTTGTGCATTTACACACATGTAGGGTTGGACAGGGTCTTCCTCCCTCCCTTCCTGAGTTCCTCTATTTGTTCCTATCTCTTCTTGTTCAAATTAACTGACACACAGAGTGAAAACTCAGTGGGCCTTTTGGAGAGTATTTCAGCCAGCAGATGCAGTCTTGTCAGTTATTTATTAGAGTATGTCTTAGTAAAAGGCTAATGTCTTACAGTGGTCAGCCACCTATCTCTTGCTGTTATGAGAGGCTGTTACAGGCATGTTTTTTTATATCACATTCAGATTTCCTCAGAGCTTTACAAGTGTTTTTTGGTTTCTCACTGATGTTAATCACCTCATAGTCATTTAATGTCAGGCCACATTTTTCTCCAGCTCTGTAACTTTTATCTGGAGAGGCTATATACTGACCTAACAGCCTATACTTTTATTTTTCTCATAATGGTCCTGTATTTTTTCCCTAGTTTGATGTTTGATATTTGTAACCTGCTGTTCTTTTTAATTGCTTATTGTTATTAATGATACAGTGGTAACTTTGTTGGCTTGAGACATTTGGATGTAAAAATACATCTATCATTATTGCCATAGGAGCTGCACTAAATTATCCAAGCTCTACTTGGAAATGTATGCTACTCTGCATTTCTTCAGTGAACTTCAAGTGAAGGTTAAATTGAGACTTTGCTGTGCTTTTTCACACAGGTTTCATGCCCTTGTCCTTCTTCTGCTCACCACTTCTGCTCCTTTCACTTTTTCAGTCCACCTCCTTTTTTTTGTTTATTGTTGCTGCTACATCTGTTCTCCATCCCCAACCAATCTTTATCTGTCTGATTCATGTCTTTTTAGCCAACTCTTCTCTGCTTCTTCTACTCTGATGTTTTTCCTCTTTCTCCCCTATTATTTGAAGTTAAGAACTTTGCCATTCTGTTACATCAAAGTTAACTGAAGGAGGGGCTGTGCTCTTAGGCACCACTCCTCAATTGCTAGCATGGTGGGAAATGGTGTCTTTGCTTCAGTGAAGAATTAGGTTTGATCAGGGGTTGGAATAAATCTGTTAACAGTGGCATTTAGAATTTGGAAAAATAAAGCCAACCCCCAAACATGTAACAGATAGAGAAAGAATAACTAATTGGCCCTCATTATTCTCTTACCCACAAATGAAGAACTTTCAATATAAAAATTTCAAAAGCTGTTTGTTCAGCTCAGTGTGAAGTCTTAGTACCAGCAGAGAAAGTGGGAAGGAGAGTGGAGCAGGTTTAGAATGAAGTCTGGTCCTTTTTTGATATGTGGGCCCAAAGCTGCTTGCTTGCTTTATAGCAGAATCAAAGAGAGACATAGGGAAAGGTTACCTCAAATTAAAATTGAGTTTTCTCATGCTTTCCTAAATAAAACAGCAAACTAAATCAGATGAGTAATATAAATAATTCTTTATATTGAATTGAGCTTTATCATTTTAATACATTGCTGTACAAGGAGATCTCCCCTAACAGGCAAAGCAGTTTGCTCATGTGAAAATAATTTAATTAAATGCCCAGTTATCAACATAGACCTGAGGGCCTTCACAGCCTGAACCTCTTTTTCCTTCCTGCTTTTTCTGAGGGCTGGGGATGAGGAAATGGAGGTTAGGGGGAAAGAAAGCAGAAAGTTGATACACACCTAAATGAGTTAAAGAGCTGGATCAAAATCACAGCAATTGCTGCACATTCCCAAGTGTCCCTCACGTACATAAAAAGATGCCAAATAATAATCATTAAGATTTGGAAAACAAAATATTAATCTCAGATCAATATCTGATGTATTAGGAAATACAAAAAAGACTGTTTTGTCTTCATGCTCTTGAGTCAAATATCCAATATAACAGGAAAGCCCTATCCTATCCTATCCTATCCTATCCTATCCTATCCTATCCTATCCTATCCGACTCGTTTTTCCATTTTTTTTCTTCCCTATCTTTCAAGAATAAGCAGGCAATTCTTTGTATTTCAGCATTTAGAGACTTTATTTTCCAGACATCTAACAGTTTCATGCCAAAAGAAAGAAGGCAACTCTGACCCTTTTTTGTATACTCAGAACAAAAGAAATACCTGATGAGATTTGTGTACAAAACATAATTTCTACTGCTGGTCCACTGTAGTGTAGAATTAATATTGACATTTTGTCTCCATGTGAGATGTTTTCCCAGTACCACTAAATTTAGAACAGCTTGCATTTAGTTTATGCAACATGAAATATCCTCCCCTACCTTAAAAAATCATGTCTTCTTTGTGCAAAACTTAAAAGTAGATATATATCTGTACTTTGACCAGTATCTTCCAGAAGACCCAAATGAGTGGGCATTACCAGTAGGCATGTAACAACAAATAACAGAGAAAGCTTGTTCTCCAACTAGAAAGCAAGAACAAGAAAACAAAACTGTAGCCTACACAGTGAACAAAAATACTGAAATTGAATGAATAAAAAACCCCAATGTTTTAACTTATATTTTTACTGTGCTTAGTTCCTCTGAATACAAATGTGACACTTTTATTATTTTTTCCCCCTACAGTTTGATTAAATCATTAATATCTACTTAGCTCGTGCAACCTCTGAGCCATTCAAATTGTAATTTGACTTTAGTAAAGAAGATTTGGTCCAAAGCTTTTTCTGGAAATAGGCTTTTAGCTCACAGAAGAGAACAGAGAAAAACTCAATTCCAACCTTAATTCCAATACTGCATTCACAATAGTTAGCAGATGAAGCAGGGTCTGATTCTTCCACCACTGTAATTTATTAAGAGAGTTTTCATTCTCTGTTTGGGTTGCAGCTTTGGGGTATGGTTTCTTTATCTGTAAAATTCAGATAACAATCTGTATCTCACTGTGTAGTGAGAGGATGGAGGGCTTAACCTTGGTCTTGAGCAGAATTTAGTCCCACAAAAAGTCTAGGCAGGAGTCTAGAAGGATGGGAGGCCTGCTCTCCTGAGCTAGTTATGCCAGCATTTGAAGGATCAATCACCAAGTTTTTAATCAGTGTATTCACTAAATACTGTTTGAAAAGGTAAATGTTGAGCTGGATCATCTGTCTACAAATAATTCATACCACTCAGCTTATTCCTACTGGTTTAAATTTCTTTTTATATCCCATGGTAAAACTGTTTCCAAAATAAGCTCCATCACATGGGATTTTATTGCAATGATGGAGTGTAACCTTGTAATGTGTGTAGCTATGTGATGCAACACAGACTTTTTTTCTGAACGAATTTTAATACCTTTTTCTGGTGCAGTTACAGACAGGGAGTAGCAAATTATGCATGTCCCATCAGCTGGTGAATAACACTGTTGCAGAATTCCTGAACTCTCTCCTGGAAGCCAGTTGCCCAGAAAATGCTGTTGCTTGATGGAGAGGGGACTTGCTGTATTTAAATCTTCTTACTTGAGCTGAATACATGACACTTATTAAGAAATAGACCCTGCCAGTTGCCCTTCTTTTATAATCATCCAGCCTCACTGAAGCCAGACAATTTGTGGCTTTAATAGAACATACAAGGCACATGTGGTAAGAAGAGTTCACTTACAAGCAGCCAAAGTGAGTGCAACCAAGCAAAAAAGTGAACAGTTGGTGAAGTGAAATGCATCCCTTGCTTCAGACAAAAATACAGTGGAATGAAAGATGCAGTAGACTGGCTTTCCCTTAAGCAGATCTAATTTCAAAATCTGTCTCTGGAGAGATGAACTTTTGCTTTAATTGAGGAGGTGGATCCCAGCTCTTTGTCATTCCATCAATCAGCACCCTTTGCTGTAGCTTTAGCAGTACACTGCAGGAGGCTGTAGGATTTATTTCCTGCTTGTTGAATAAAGCTTCCTACCCAGTGCTGCTGGGAGTCAGTGTGGCCTGGCCTCAGCAGCCCAGTGCAGATCCCATCCTCTTCCTGCTCTGAAGGCCAGTATCCTTCAAGTCAGTGTCATAGCCTGGTCCCTACCTTCCCCTTGAGAGGCTACAGTTGTTGGTGACTCAAGAGTTTAGGATTGTTCCTAGGATCTTATCTACCACCTTTCCTTGGCATGGGCAGAGTCTTGCCTAAAAGTCATTCTGAACTGAAAAAAAAGCAAGGGGAAAGACAATGTTGGGGTGCAGCCTGATGTTTTGAATTTCTTCAGCTAACATCATGATTTTGGTTAAAAGTGGTATTAAGGATAAACACAGACCAGCATGCAGGCATCTACATGAGCAGTAGTATGTGGCACAAGAGGGAAGATGCATGGTGTAACTGTGCCTAGAAGGTGAGTGAGGAAGAAGGGTATTTCCTTCCCCTGCCCTCCTGTTTCATAACATGTGGTGACTTGGCCCTGGACAGTCCAGGAGAAACACAGGTGTACTTCTGTCCTTCCATCTAATCCTCCATCCTGTCCCACCAAGATTGAATCATTAGTTAGGACTTTAACAAAAACTGGTTTTCTATGACAGTTTGTTCTCGTGGCTGTAAATTCCAGCTGTATTATTCTTCCTGCTGCAAATTCCAGTTGTATACTTTGGCTTTACTGTCTCCTCCTTCATCACTATATTCCCATGCTTTTCATGTCGGCTTCCAGAATTCACACAATGGTGGATCATGTTTCTCATTTGACAGGTTGTGATAATGTTTGAGGAATTGAAAATGGCAGAAACATTAGTACAATTGGGGAGAAATTATGAACGGGGTGCTGGAGACTTCAGGTACTGCTCCATTTCAATTTCCAGGCTTGGAAGAGCTGTTATTTGTTCCTTAGCATGTGAAGGTACATGTCATGCACATACTTGCCACAGTAGACCTTAAGACCAAATTTTGAGCAGGAATGAGGTTGTCTGAAGTGGCACAGGGAGGCTGATGGTTGTGTAGGTGCGTGGGCAGTAGAATTTAGAAGATGCAGGTAAGCACAGCACTGTTAGCTAGGAAGCATGGATGGCTGTACACTCTGCAAATTACAGTGTTGTGTGGTGTTTTTTGTCCTTCCCCTGTTTTCTGTGAGATGTTGTAGCCGAGGGGTTAGCTGTCATCCATGGCATTGCTTCCTTACTCCTCAGATCTCTGGCTTATAAATGTGTGCTGCAGAATTAGCTCAGGGAAGACTGAAAGCAATGTAAAGAAGGAGAAATTGGTTTACGGGCATGGTTTGCTTGGTAAAAAAAAATTACAAAGAAAATACATTGAATGTGGGAGCTGTGCATGTTTGAGACCTAAAAAAAAAATACAGAGCCTGCAGGCTATTTCATTCCTCTGTTGTGTGTGGAGGGCAGAGTTTACATGTCTTCTTAGGAGATGCTTTTTAGCATGGGCCCAGCCTCGTGATGATTTACCAGGAGCACATCCTCATCCTAGGACCCTTGCCTATAGATTTATTCAGAGTAGAAGGCACAAGGACCCTTCTGGACAATCTCAAGAGTGAATAAGAGAAAGAGTTACTTATAAACTGTTACAAATTGGTGCTGGGTAATGGCTGTAGCGATGATCAGACAATATAAGAGGGCCCCCAGTGGTTACTGACTTAACAGCTGCATGTAAGTCAGCCAGTGAACATTTGCTTGTAGGTGCTCTAGTTTTGTTTTTATTGAAGAGCAAGAAGCATAAACATGGGACGCACAGTCTAGAGGCTGCTTAACGGGTTCCACTTGTCTAAAGTGTATATTGAAATGTCAGGGCTTTCCATGAAATGAACAAGTTGTGATAACACAAATTGGGCCAGGTCATCCAGAGCACTGGCTCTGGGGAAGGTGCAAATGGGAGCATCCTGTCTGATGCACAAGTTGCTCAGTAACTCTACAGTACATGGGTAGCCAATACAAAGAGGATCCCCAAATATGAGTATATGCTCAGCACGAAGACTGATTATATTTGCTTTTATAGCTGGTTGTCAAGTTAGTTGCTGAGGTAATGGGCTGCACCTCAATTAAAATCTACCTACCTGCACTGAGACATTTAATATTTGTGTAAATATTAAACATTTATATGAATATTAAATACATTTATTTGGAATTGATTCATGTTTACATTTTTCCACTATCTGAATAAAGATTACAAATGGAAAGCAATTTACTTATGCAGAAATTCTGCATGCATCAAACTTATTTGACTACGAGCAGTGGGTAAACTATTCCCATCCATCTTGCGAGGTCTTAACCATGTCCAAGCTCATATCCCAACCTTGTAAGGGCAACAGTAAGCACCAGTTCTGTGCTGTACAGTGGGTACTTTGTTCTTTCCTTCCTCATGGCGTTGTTGGGCCCATAATGTGAAGGACGTGCTGACTTGTTTTACGATGTACCACACCAGGGAATGCAGTGCATAGTTTTCTGTTAGATTTGGAAAAGTGCAGGCTTTGTATTAAAGGTTCATTTCTTTTTCATCCTTCAGCTAACTCATTTGCACTGTAATGTACTTTCCTATTCCTCCTCCTGATACTTGCTGCTTTTATACCTATTTTGCAAGCCATATTTTTAGTTTAATCCATACAGCAGTTGTCTAAAATTCCATAGCATTGCTTATTTCTTACCTATAACTCTTAATAAAAAACAGAGCTGTGCCAACCTATTATATCTTTAATAGAATATTCTAATGGTTATTAAATCAATTGACTCTGAATCTCACTTTAATAAATGAGTCAGACAGTATTTTCCAATTACTGTCAGCCGCCACCTTTCCAAAGAGCAGATTATTTTGATTGAATTTTTTAAAGCTGCTCAGCACTTTTTTAATTTTTTTTTTAACTTTTTTTTTTTCTGCCTGAGTAAGAGCAAAGAGCAGCAGCTCTGTTCTGCAGGGAAGGAGAGCCCTTTGGACTGTATCTGACACTCCATTCCATTTCAGATTTATCCCAAATGGAAACTGAAAATGTGACATTTCACTGGCCCTTTATTTATTAATGATATCATATTTTGCACTTCCATAGCACCCTATCAAATTTTTTGCTAAACGTGGAGACCTAGACAGGGACCACTGTGTAAACAGAGGCTTTTGAATCCTCTTTCCACATCTGGCACCTTTGCAAGATTTGCCACATCCTGGCTCTTTCATGCCAGTGGGAGATAAAAGGCTGGCCGTGCATTTAAATTGTCTATGGAGACTGGAGAACAGGGACAAAGCCTTGTTCCCTCATCCTTCCACAGTGCTGTGTGATCCAGGCAAGTTGTATGTCAAAAAATATAATCTTAAACCTTTTCAAAGGCAGATGGCAGTGATTCTGGGTCTTCTGAGTATGGTAGATAGTGTTGGACTCTTCTCCTGCTCCGCTATCTTGGTTGTATTAAAAGTCTTAAGGGATAGTAATTAGGTCAGCCTGTTAAAGTAGAAATTAAAAATTAGCACCTCTTTTTTAAAGATGGGTATTCTGAGAAACACAGGCCATACTGTCATGCCCAAGGTGATAAGAGTATGTCAGTGTTGGAGTCTGGAATGGAAGCCAGTACTCCTGACTCTTCTGCCAATTCTGTACTCTTAGCTGTCTTCCTTAAATGTAAATCATGGCTGGTCTCACATTCTTGAATTCAAGGACTGGAACCTTGCCCTTTGTTCCAAGGATGCAACAAAACTGGTGATGTGCACAAAATGGGTGAAAACAGTGGGACTTAGGAAAAATATTATTCTGTTAGTTATACAAATGTAGTCTTACTTTAAATATGGTCTTTAGAACTTGGAGCCTAAAAGCATTTTATTTTTAAGAGAAAGCTTAGGTTCTGCACAAATTGATGTCTCTTGCCTGGGGAAGTTTTTTATCTGCCCCAGGCGAGTGGGTGAGGGGATTTTTCAAACCCTGTTTATAAGCCTGTAGGAAAATCATATTTGCAGCATTGAATAATCAAAGTGATTTTGATGTTTGTGACCAGGAGATCACCTTGGATCTGAGTAATATGGGAAATACAATAAGGGTCACATTTAATGGGGTTCAGTTCTTCTTGAACAAGTACAATTTCTGTGTAATTAAAATTAGTATTGCTTCAGCATCAGGAGTGCATGCCTTTCTTCCTACGTTTTTTCTTAATCAACTAAGGTAATGGAAAGACAAAAAAAAAAAAGCCTTCTCTGTTTTCTGTAGCGTCATATAAAAATATTTCTTTTTCAGAGGTCTTTTTTCCTTGGAATGTTTGAAGAACTCCCGTTCTATGTTCCCATGCTCAAGGATGATTAGCATGGTTCATTTACACTTTGCCAACAGTAACTCTGTGATTTGAGAATTGTCATCGATTATCTTCACCTTGACTTGTGGAAGATCCTGAGATGGAATTCTCTTTGTCCTAATTGCTTTGACTGTGTGTATCAACACAAACAGGCTGATGGAGAAACTTCACCTTACAGGCTTCCTGTCTTGTAACTGCCCATTTTGGGGAACTTTCACCATCTCCAGAACTATGTGATCAGTAATGACCATGGCAAAGATATGCATATAGGAGAAGTATCGTGTGTCAGTCTGTACAGTCCTCATAACTAATTAGCAAGTTCAGGAAAGAAGAGGCATTTATGTAAGATTTGTTGAGCCCTCCTCCTCTTTTCAGGATGCTGTTCTGCAGCTTTGCCCGCAGCTGTGGGTTGCTGCCTGTTGGAAGAACACAGCTAACAACCTGCCTTGGAGGATGTGTCTGTGTCTCTTAGATCTACAGACTGGAGTATGCCAGGTTCTTTTCCTTCACGCTCCCCTTGGTGGTGCTTGCATGGGCTGTACTTATCCTCTCTCAGCAGTAGCTAAGGCAGAACACACTGGAAGGGTTTGTCAGTGATAGTAGAAAATGGCAAATCCCAGTCAAAATAATCCACTAAAATTCTCCCTGTTAATGAAGTAGTTAGCATATATTTGATAAATAGTTTTTAATTTTTTTATGAAGAGTTACAAAAGGCATCACCTACAAGATGAGAAAGTGTCACCCACCCTTAACCTTCCCCTAGGAGTCTTTAGCAAAGGATTTTATCAGCCATTGTACCTGACTACCAGTGTGTATGACTGGTTGGATGTGTACCTCAGCAGCCAGTGCTCTGTTGCTGCCATATTCCAGTCTCTCCAGAGAGGCCATGGTGTCAAAACAGCTGAGATTGACCTGAGCCTTTGCCTGAGTTTGTGTTGACAGCTGTCCTCAGTAGATCCAGCTATAAATTGGTGCCTGGTCAGGCAGGCTGCTGGGAGTCAAGTTCTTCTGTCTCATGTAGGTAACAGAGACTGGTGCTTCAACAGCAATCTGTGGGCAAGGGATTGTCAGGACCACCAACATTTTTCAGCTGACACTCAGAGCAGGCCTTCCATTTCACACCCTCTAAAAGCTCTGCAGCATGTAGAGGTATGTGATGATGCAGAGAGACACAGGGTCCCCAGGCAGGTGCAAGGGAGAGGCACTTTATTGCAAAAAACAGGCCTTTTAAGCAGTTATCAGTTTACATCGTTTTAAGGCTCAACCAGCCCAAGTCAACCACACACCACAATGCGGACATGTGGCAGTCACACAACATGTCTCTCACATCTCTCACGTCTCTCTATCCCTATTCCAGCTGAGTCACTCTCCCATAGCTCCCTTCTGCTGAGCCTAAATAGCAGGCCTGAGCCATGATTTTACAAGGGTAACCAGCCCCTTATTTCTTAAGGCTTTACCTATGTTCAACAGAGGTAGTTAGGAACATTGAACACTGCTTTCAGGAAGGATTGGGTAGAAGAGAAAAGTAAGTTTGAAGTTTGCTGTGTCTGCATAGGAGTGATGTAATTTTGTGTAAACCTTTGTCTTTGGTTTTATTTGTCCCTTTTCATTGAGAAGAGCTCTGACACCTCACAGAAACCACACAATGGTAATTTTCAGCAGTCCCACTGCAGAATGGCCACCACCACCTGGCTTATTCACACTGTCTAATTCCCCCTTTTTGGCTAAAGATGTGTAAAGACTTTCGCAAAGGGTAAATTTAGTTTTTTGACTAACAAGAAGTGAAAGCTGGGAGCTACCACTGACTTTTTTTTCAATTCCTATAAGGGTCATTTGGGGCAGGAATGTGCCCCACTCAACTGCAGGAGCATCATGTTGTGTTCTCTTTACACCAGTGGGTAGAGTTGTCGTGTGGGATGCAAACCATTGTCTGTGCTCTCACCATCCTTCGCGAATGCCCGTCACCAGGGTCACTGATTGTCATTGCAGGCAGCACTGTGTCTGGTGGGAGGTTGGCAGCCTGGCATGTAGGTGTTCAGCACAGGCAGGGCCTTCTCCTAAATCACTCCTTCCCAACTGAGAAATGGCAGGGAGCTGTGCCAGCCACCACGAGCTCCATTCCTGCTTGTTTTTTAATAATCAGATACAGTATTTACCTGTGAGATCAATGCTACTCATGTAGCACACCGGTGACATACAGAAGGACCTTTTCTAAGCAGTGCTGTGGGAATTGAGGCCTCTGCAGCAGGGTTGGAAGCCACTTCTTACCTAGCAACTGTTTCTAAGTAGGACAGCCGCTGACTGCCCTCATGGCGGAGTGGATGAATCCTGCAGCACCCTCAGGAAGGGAACCTGGTGCCAGGCACCAGCCGGCCTTGGAGGACAATGGGAGGAAGCAGAGGAACAAGCGGCGGGGAGCGGGAAGGGTTTTAAAGCCACAGGACATGGATGGGAAAGCGGTGTCAGCAGGCACGTGGGGACTTTTCTAGGCTGCTCAGAGGAGAAATGCAAATAGAGAGGGAAAAAAATCCAGGATTGTCAGAAAGGGAGGTTTGAAATCCTACAGCTTGCGAAAGGTTTCATTTATGCCCACGGGACAGGAATGAGGAGTAGGAGTGATGTGAGGGTATAAACTACCCACCCTTCTCATGCTGGTTACAAGAAACTCCACCTCAGCCAGAGTGCCAAAAATGGCGTTCACAGTTCTTACCCGTGGTAGACAGGATGATGTGTGATCAGCATTAAATTCCTCACGTGCTGTTTTGCAAATGTACTTGGTCGTGACTGGGTGGCTCTGCTAAGAAATTATGTTTCAGGTCATAGTCATCATTTCCTACTAAAGGCTAATGCTCCACATTCCTGCTTAGTGCTAATTGTAAGTGGAAAATCTGTGCTTTCAATGCCCAGTCAAGCTTTGGATATTCTGAAGCATTCTGGGTAAGAGAACACTTCAGCAATCGTAGGTGCTGAGGGACATCCGGTTTCCTGAGTTTAGGAAAACAAAAAGCCACTCTAGTTCACAGATTGTTTTGGACTTTCTCTTTGTAAGGGCTGTGATGAATTTCAATTTTCCTTTGATTTCTCCTGCAGATGAAGGACTGAACCATGAATGCAAACTCTGCAATCAGACATTCGACTCTCCTGCCAAACTTCAGTGTCACCTGATAGAGCACAGCTTTGAAGGCATGGGGGGCACCTTCAAATGTCCAGTGTGCTTTACAGGTAGGAGCCCATCACTGCTTGTCCCAGTCATGCACTTAGCTTGACTTTGCAGAACTCCCTGAGAAAGTGTTGTGTGCTGGCTTTAGGTCAGTTTTAGGAGGTAACATTACATTTTGCTCATTAGTAATATTGATTAGAAATTGCTTAGAAAGCTGAGCTCCTTGGAAGGTCATCCAGTCATCCATCTGTAAGAAGTGCAGTTCAAGCTCTTCTATCAGAAGTTTGAGTTTTTTATAATTACAGAAGTGATAGTCTGTTACCTTCCATGGTATCACGTTCGTTACTTCCATGTTTCAAACTTGCCGAGGTTAAAACTGTCCATAAATGCGTGCTTTAAAGCTACAGATGCTTCATCTAAATCAATAAAACTCAGAGCAGAATTTGGCCCCAGTTCTCAGGCATAGCCTGTGCAGCAGCATTCTCCTCTGATGGGGTAAGAAAGCCCACATGCGTGTGTTTGTTGGCTTGTGGTGAGAAGAAACACCCTTGTAATGTGCTTTAGAAAGCAAACCATGCTGTCTTGCCACAAGTCTTCTCTCCCCTGACACAAGTCCAAGTGTGGAATAATCCTCCCCAAGTCAGTGGTGTTATTCAGTAGTAAAACCCAAGTGAGAAAATAACTTGACCCAGTAGGGCTAAGCACTGCAGTGTTTGGGCCATAATGAAGAACAGAAAAATGCTGTTGTTGGAAATGAAAACACATTAAAAGGATGCCTACTGAGTTGTTGTGAGTTTTTTTAAGGCCTTCTTAATGGAACATTTCATAAAATGATAACCTAAAACATGAGTGTTAATATGTAGCTTGCATTCCCAATTTTGCTTTAAAAGATGAAAATCAAAGATAATCACAAACATGACAAAACACACTTTGGGTATTCACACATCAATAGCATGCTAATTCTGGAAGCCATTCAAGGTTTCTGTTTTCCATTAATAGAAGTGAAGGATTTTCATTGATAAGCAAATAGACCTTTTAATACCTTCATTTTAGTTCTCTTTGTTTGGCAGCTCCACACCCAGTGAAACCTAAGCGAGTGCTACTGAGGAAAATTAAATTTGAATTTTTCATCTTTCAGATACAGTGGCTGGTGATGATTATTACCTCACTGTGTTCAGGTTTCACACATTTCTGTGGGTTATAAAATTAAAAAATACATAGTTCCACTTCAGTGCACGGCTTGTCTGAGCATGGGTAGTATCAGCACAAATGGTTTGTCTGTAAAGTGTTTGTGTTCAATAATTCTTTCAGTTAGGCATTTCTTCAAGTTTTTAGTTTTACTACTGATTCTACTATTTATTTTCCTTTTTTTTTTTTTTTTTGTTTACACATCATGGTGTGATTTTTTTTTAGTGTAATGTCATGGATCTTCAGTTTCCAAATTTGGGGTGTTGTAAATGCAACATAAAAACTTGCATATGTAAAGAGTTACCCACTGAGGGTTCTCCATGTGACCAAGACCCCTGATAAAACTAATCCTTCCATTTCTGAGCCAGTAGCCTTGTAAAATGTATTAAAGAGTATGGAGATAAGTTGATTCCAATCTGTGTGAAATACTTCTTGCTTTTTGCTGATGGGGTAAATAGACAGTGAGCATTAATCACAAACAATGATGCTTTATTAGCAATATGCCATTAAATTACTTCAGCACGTCTTGCTAGAATATTAAAAAGAAGTAAAAATCACCAGTATAAGTTTTATATGGAAAATGGAATCTGATATTTTTTTTCCAGGGTAATGAGAAATGTGATTAAAATGTATGACTCAGAAGAACAATATTCTGATGTTTTTTTGTTGCCTTGCAATTAGAATAATTTTAATGATTAGGAGTGGAGTCAAAGTCAAATGCCAGCATCTTTAATAAATCCTTTCCCTGCCTATACAGATTAATATTGTAGATGCAAACTTTTTTAGGTCACAGTGCACCAGGCATCCATCAGAAGTCAGTGCTGCCAACCCAAACACTGCCTCTGGCATATACAATTTAATTATTAATAGTATGTCTCCTAGGTAAACTGTTACACAGTCTTAGGGCCTTGTTTTGTAGTCATTAAAATTGAACATGTTTATATTATTGAAACCCTTGCATTCAGTGTGTAGGCAGAGTTGATCTTAAAGTATCCAAAGAGAATTTACCTGCAGTTCTGTTTCGCATTTATAGACATTGCCCCAGTATAGCTGTGGGATATAATTTTTAGCATTAACACATTTAAATACAGAGCTGTTTGTTAGCTTTAACTTTAGGCACATGGAGTAAACAGGACTTTGGCATCTGTGCTTTTCAAACCTGTTGGTTGCTAGGAAATAAGTTTTGTGTGTGTTCAATCAAAGTGCAGTAAGCATGAAGAAATAATTCTGAACAGGAAATGGCATTTTCAGATACTTTATACTTGAAATCTTCATTGGTTGTCCTGACAGGGTCTTTTATTTTTTTTCTTGGTCAATTGTTGGCTTTTTTCCTTACACCAGGGACCTGTTTCAATTCATTTGTCTTAGAAGAAGCATCACACTTTGTGGATAAATTACATTCATTGGTACACATTATAGCAACAGTGTAAGGTGAATTCCGAATGCACTTGCCTAATTTTAAGTCCTGGAATTGCTCAATTTTATTGGGAGATAGTTTAAAAAAACTCTTCACTTATGATATGAAATAATGAAAAGCTTGTTCTCTGTCTCATATTTCAGTGTTTGTCCAAGCAAACAAGTTGCAGCAGCACATTTTCTCAGCCCATGGACAAGAGGACAAGATATATGACTGCACACAGTGTCCACAGAAGTTCTTCTTCCAAACAGAGCTGCAGGTACCACACTTGTTACCTGGGGGTTATAATAGTATTATGTATTTGATAGCTGAGTTCAAAGCTGTACTTGCCATGACCTCCTTTGGTACTTGCTTATCATCAGGATGGGAATTAGAGAAAGTCAAGAGAAATTGCAGGTGATTCAACCCATGCTGCTTCAAAAAGGCACTGGCAGAAAGCCACTTGGTACAAAGCTGAATTTCAGGATTCTTGCAGTGTAGGTTGTTGTAGCTCAAGGTATTCTCTAGGAGAGAGAAATGGGCATCCTATTTTTCTGCTTGATGGCCATAAAATGTTTAGTAAACCAGTGAAATGGAAAGTAAATGTATTTTTTTGTCTTTAAATGCGAAAAGCTATGCACTGAAGTAGGAGCGTAGTGATGGCAGAGAGGGAAAGTAGAATTTCTCTTTTTGACTTGATGGGGAATAAAAATAGGGTCAAAT
>JANPWX010000178.1:918401-971265 GCA_024734555.1 Trochalopteron elliotii
TAAGGAAGGAAGGAAGGAAGGAAGGAAGGAAGGAAGGAAGGAAGGAAGGAAGGAAGGAAGGAAGGAAGGAAGGTGCAGGTATGCAGAAGACAGTTATGAACAGAAACAGGAACATAAGATAAAAATTACTTTTAACAGTAGAATTAGGACTGTGTTTTCAAAAGCAGAATAGATAACTGAATTATGAAGATGCAAAGCACACAGAGTGTAATGTGTACAATCACCTCCTAACAAGCTTATCCCACCTAAAATACACTTTCATTTCACAATACCTGGGCTTCCAACCAGCTGCCTTCATTTTTTTCTTGTAATAAACAAACCACATTTTTCCACTCAAAATTTATTCCTGCCCAAGACTACGGAAAAGATTTTGCTCTTTCCAACTAAGCCTCATTCATTGAAACTTCAACATAGCTGAAGCACTTGGTTTTCTTGTGAAGGGCATAAAAGGGTGTCACTACAGAGAGAAACTCTGCTCTGCATGGGCTAGGTGACAGTGGTTGGTAGTTCCATTCTGCAGAAGGCTCTTACTAGACCCTATCTTCACATCCTTAGTGACAGCCTCCCTCTGGCTTATCTACACTTGCAAAAAGGAAGAGGTATTCTTTTACACATACACTTAATTCATTATGTTTATTATTAATTAACTTGGATAGCTCTACCTTAGTGGAGAATGCATTATGTTTTAAAAAAATGTGGTGCCATCATGCCATTTGCACTCATTTGTTGAGATTACTGTTTCTCTGCTCTTACTTCCAGTTACCTACCCAGGCTGGTGAAAGGGCAGCAAAGCACTCAGGCAGAGCAGTAGGTACTAAGCTTTGGAGTCTGCTTTTGCTGAAAATACATGGATCTCCAGCCAACTCTCATTTAAAACCTATTCTAGGAGACATTGCTTTGTTCAGACTATCTACCACCTAAAGCAGTGGAATCTTTGGCAACTATCCTCCAGGTTATGCTTCCCTATGCTTTCACATTGCTGTGGTTTGTGTTGGGGCTTGCAGCATAGCTGTATGTTTATTCTATCAAGACCAGTTCTGTACTTTTTAAATAAAATGTGAATCTAACGTGCTTCTCCATGCACAGGACATGCTGATCAGAAGGCAGGGTCAGCATTCCATAGTTGTAGGGAAGGCAAGGTGGAAACATGGACAAAGTAGTGCAGGGCAGAGTGCAATAGCGTAGAAATCCTATCCACATGTATGGTACAGCTGATAGTTTAAGGGAATGAATTCAAGCATACAGAAAATATATGTGTTATAATACCGCTTAATTTGGTGTTTGGCCCAGTGTGATACTTCACTTAGCATTTTCTGGCTAAGAATAACCTATAGGAACATAAGAATCCCCTGATACTATGTTCATCCCACCTTCTCAATGCAAAAATCAAGTAGGACTCCCTTTAGAAGTTTCCACTATTTCACTCCAGACGCTTGCTAGGAATGCAACAGAATCCCACAGGACCACATTCTGGTGAGAGCAGAGAACAAATGACCAGTCCTGAAAATCAAACCTTCAATGTATTGTTCAACCTTCAAGTTGAAATAATGAAATTTTACAGGAATTTGCTCTTTGTTTTAAGATCCTTTTGACACTTCCTTTGTGCTCTGTACACTGCCTTTAAACACTTTTGTGCCCAACAGCTACAGAACCAGCTTTAAACTTCTTTAGATACTACCTGCATATGGAGGAAGGAAAGGGAAACCTTCTGTAACAGAAGTTTATGCTTTTAGAGTGTTTCAATTTGTGAATTTTTGTACTTGCATGTTTAAAAAGCTATACTGTGTATTTATACTTCTGAAATGGAGTTGAAAAAGTGTGTCCCTAAAAATGTTTATTCTTTAGAATAGAAAGCTTTTAATAAGACAAGCTTAACACAATAAGGGCTTTTCTGAAACAGGCTATTGCAATCTCCAAGTATCAGATAAGGAAGCTGAAAGGTAGATGCATTTATAGGGTGCCTAGATTTCCCCCAAAAGATGAAAATCTTATAATTGAACACCTGGACCATTCAGTTCTCTGTAGAGGGTGGATATAACTAAAACAGTGTTCTCCATCCATTATCCATAATACTGAATTCTTAATTGATAAGGAAGTAAAGAAACTTATCACTAGTTTATTATTGAATTTTCATTAAATTATGATAAAGAAATTTGTACCTATTAAGACTTTTATTCCTGCCCACATGCTGTTTCCAGTGCCTGCTCCTTTTTGCCTTAGTCTTATTGGACATAGGCTTAGATGTTTGCTCTGGTGTTTGTGCTTCTCTTGTCTCTGATGAGGGGTAACCGTTTCTTTCCTATTTCCAGTGGTAGTATTAATTCCACAGAATCCGAATGATTTGGGTTGGAAGGGACATTAAAGATTATCTAGTTCCAACCCCCTGCCATGGGCAGGGACAGCTTCCACAAGACCAGGTTGCTCAAAGCCCCATCCAACCTGGCCTTGAACACTTCCAGGGACACAACATATTGTGGTGTTTGTGGGGAGGAATGAGGTACCCTTGTGGGGTGTTACCGAGAGTGAATGAATGAATTTGTTTTAGTTCTATGCAGATGTTGCTGGATCAGAGAGGTACTGATATCCAGTAGAGCTGATGAATAATTGTACATTTTTTTTCAGTGTTTTATCAGTGATGATAGTTAGTTTTCAATATGATGCTAGCCAAAATTACATGATCTCAGCACCATTTTGCCCAGTACAAAAATTATATCTTTTTTTGGTGAATTAGGACATTTCCTTAACTTCTTGTGACTAATAATTAGTTGCCCCTGGGGTAGTTAAGTGTCCCCACTTTAGAAACATGAAAACTAGGGCAAGAAATAATTGGATCAGCAGTTGCTTCTCATCCTGTTCAAAAGGGACCTGGCCTCAGTGATTCACGCCCTTGCTGCTTCCCATCTGGACTCCATCAGCACAGAATACCTGGGCATGAAGCCATCAGCCTGTAGGACGTTCCAGCTAATACAGAGAGCTGCAGCACTGGCCCTCAGTAGCAAAGGAGACCAGGAGCATATTCAGTCAGCTCTCTTGCTGTCTATACTGCCTTCCTACATGTTTGTCCAGTTGTGTTCTAAGACTCAGTCCTTAATTTTCTTGGTGGACTGAGTCAAGGACATCTCAGAGAGGACCTGAGAAGTTCTTCCCATTTGGAAACAATGTGGTAGTTGACAAAGTTCTGCTTTGTGAGTGTTTCTATCAAACAGCTGAAGATTTTTGCTCAGGAGCTAGAAGTTCCTCACAGACTGGCCTGTGAGAGCATGGAACAAACTTCCACAGCAGTTAAGTATTAAAACAGATGTCCTCAACTCATGCTTTTAAGAGCAGGATGTACCTACATGTGCCAAAGGCTCCCTTCCCTCATAGAAACATATACCTGTATGTAAATTTCTAAACCTTCCCCAAAATCCCAACCCACAGCAACACAGCTCTACCAAAACAAAATACACAGCTCCTTCTCTAGGGAAAGGATGAAAGAAAGAATGAAGCACTCATAGCAGATGTTACTCATGTCGCTTCAAACAGCAGGAGAACATTCTTAGCTCCCAGTACAAGCTGCTGATACAAAGCAGGACAGAGGCAGTATAGACGAGTATGTGGAAGTTTTATGTAACTTAATGTGAGTCCTCCTCTGGATTTCTAGTTTTACAATTTTCTTGTTCCAATTCAGCTGTTGAAATTTAATCTTCTAGTTTCTTCCTCACTTCTTTAAGGGTTAAACTTTCCAAAGATCTCAGCATTGAAAAATGTTCCCAAAAACTTAACATTTTAAAACAGCCTTTAAAATACCCTTGACCTGAGCTGGAGCAGAACTAAGCAAGCTCTAGGCTATTTCAAGAACTAAAGGCTTGACTGAGACCTTTAGTGGAGACCGTGGCAGAGCTGGGATTCAAACACTATGTTCTCTCATTTGGGGGTCAGCTAGAGAAAACTGTTAATTAACCTGGGCTGGGGTTGTCTCCTTGTGGCAGAGGCCTTCTGGGGCCATCTGGGAAAGAGATTGGTGTAGGAATAGCATCAGCCATAGCAGCAGTGGCACAGCTACCTCCATCTAGGATTGTTTTGCCAAGGCCCCCACAGTAGTTGAGTCTGTGTACCATGGAGGTCCCGACAGCAGGGGAGACCGTGAATAATTTATGCTCTTTACACAAAAACAGGCACAAAACTTTCAAACCTGCAGGATGTTTTCTTCACAAAGAAAAGGCCTCAAAATATTTTTTTAAGTGAAATTGGAGATTAGTTTTGGCATTTCTAGGTCCCCAAGCTCTTAGGGTGAAGAGTGGAACATAGATGCTGGCTTTCTAGGCCCCAAAGGCCAGGAGCCAGCAGGGAATAACTTTGTCAGCTCTTCTTAAAAAGAAGCCTACCTGGAATCCAATTAACAGTCAAAAGCTTTAGGCCAGCATTTTCAAACTCAGTGGCCTATTTCTGAGAGGGTGCTGAGCACCTCCAGCTGCAGATAAGGCCAGGGCAAGATGCTGGTGTTGAGTACATCAGGAAATCAGGTCAAAAATGCCTGAAGTTAGGAGCCTTGATAAAAGCATGGGTGGTGAGCAGCCATAGCCTCGTTTAAAGTTTCAACAAAACACTTTTGATGCGTAAATACAGGTGTCACATTCATTAATGTTGGCCCTCATCCTTAGCAGGCAGTCAGAGCAAATGCCTAGGAGTCAGAAGAACTGCATTCATTTGTAAGGTCAGGTACTGACTTGCTTCACATAACCAAGCACATTCTTCATCTTGTGAGGATGATGATAATAATATGTGTTCCAGAGATTGTAATTAAAGTTTGTGTTTTAGGGGACTGGATTGAACTGCATGCATTGCAAATTTGCTTTTATTCCTGAGCCCTTACTGTGCATTCTGTTTCAGATACATGCGTGTGCACCAGTATGTGCATTGAGTATCTTTCCATGTCTTTCAAGATTTAAAAAAATCAGACTTGTGTTCCTGAGATTCGAGACTTTTTCCCCCTAGAAGGCAGAATTATTTTCTTTGCAAATTTTCTCAAAAAGGCAATCAAGAGAAACACGGTGGAGGCACTCATGCATTAGCTCTTTAAGGACATACCTTCTAAGTGTTTCCCCTGCAAGTCTTTTGCTTCAATGTCAAGCAAAGTTTAAATATAAAAATAAATTCTTTGAATTCCCTTCCAGTGCCCCTTCCCTCCTGGGGATTGAGGGGTGTTATGGCCACATTAGGTTTTCATGCAGTAATTCTTTTCTAAATAAGAAATTTCCAGGTTTGGAGCTTGTGAGTTCACTCGCCTTTGATTGGCCTATTCAAATGTAAACACTCCCTGTGGGTACTTCATTAGTTCATGAATATTTATAGTACATTGCAAAGCCCACCAAGCCCAAAGTGCCAGAATTTTTCAGGGACCATTTTGATTTCACTAAATAGTGCTTGTCAAAGATGAGCTTAGTATTAATGTGTCTTATTTGTCTCCATGTACTTCATCTATGAGTAACTCTACATATCATACTGTGAAATTTTCTACACTTTTTCCTGAAAATTAGCAGGAAGCAATGTGTTCACAACATCCCTTATACATTCCCTGTGAGAACATTCCTTAAATTTCTGGAGCAATTCAATGACAAGTATGGGTTTGTTTTTTCAGATGCTTGAGTAATATTATTGATGAAAATACAGAATTAATTGGCAAAGACAGTAGAGCACTTAAGTGATGGATATTACATTTAAATACACATTTTCATCTTGAAAAGAAATTCAGACTTAAGGAACAATGAAATGGTAAAGAACTGAAAATTAAATATACTGTCGTGAGTGGCACCCATGAAGTACATATTCAAAAATAAGCAAAAAATTTATATTCCTTCTCTTCCTAGGGGATAGAATCATATCCAAAAGCATGTGTGCTTAAATATATGTCCCTATTTTGCCTATTTCTTCCTGTTTAGACACTTGTATGGCAGGATTCTTTTTGTATAAGTACCTGTTAAAAAAAAACACCATGCAGCTCTTCTCCAGATTGACTCATATGGTCTATATTAAATAGATTCTGCAGAATCAGATAATGTAGTACAGTTTGTAATCCTTATGACTGCAAATCCTTATGAGATGCAAAAATGTTAAGTGAAATTCATGGTTTCCAGTCTGAAAGCAGCAAATGTTGTCTCTGAAACGTATTGGTGATGTCACATGTCAACATTAAAATCATAATTTCTGAGGTTTTTTATCAAATAGAACAGTGAGGTGTGTGAGATTTCAGCCTAAAGAAGCAGATCAAAAGTTGCTGCAGAAAGAAAAAGGCACAGAAAGGCAGAAGAAGAAGGGAACAAAAAGCAGAGGAATGGAAGAGAAGCAGAGAGGAGATTATGGGACAAAAAAAGAAACAAGATAGAAATAATAGTGCTTGGAAAGGCAAACATTTTTTCTTCTGAGTGATGCTGGTAATAATGATAAGGCTAATAATGTAAAAATAAATCATGGTAATAATAGGGGGAAGTTCAGTTGTTACATAAAGGCCAATTTCTACCCTCAGTCCCTATAGAAACCTCAGCGAACATCAGAGAGTCCTGTCATAGACTGAGGGCAGGGAAGGCAGTAAATGTATTCCCTGACCCACGGATAATCATTAGAAATGGAATTCTGCCCTTTGCAGAAAATGAGGTTTTATCATCTGTGCCCTGAATGTTTCAGCCTACACCTTGCCATTAGTCAGATCAGTTGGCACATACACCTGGAGTAAGCAGAAGAAATAAGCACTCTGTTTGCATATGAATAATTTCCCTGGTAGATCAGTTCAGTTCTCTTAATTGTCCATCCATTAATTTCTTGCTAATGTAGTTGATATCGATGACTGATTTTCTGTGCTAAACAGGAAGCACCACTTCTTCATTCTAGGACACATTCCTTCCTACAACTGCCCTGCTGTTAGCTACCAGTAGCTGCCATTATATTATCTTTCATCTGGCCCAGAGCTGACAACAGATGGCCATCTCCGGGACTGTCATCAGTGTGACTTTATGAAGCATCCAGCTATAGTGTATTGAGGAGCTTCATGGCCAGTTCTGCAAATCTGATTTCCCTTCCCCCTACCCCGCTGCTGGCCCCCCTCACTCCATCTCCATGAATAAGCTCCTTATTCCTGGCTCCACTCTCCACTGGTCCTGTCATTTCCCAATGAGTGGTGGCACACGGTTATCACTGGAAGTTTGCAGCTCAAGGTCTGCCCCCACTTCCTTCCACAGCACTGGCACAAGGTTGTTGTTGTTTCCAGCATCCTCCCTCTTTCCTGTTTTCAGTGTACCAAAGCATAGGTACAGGGGTTTGGTAGCAGCAAAACTGCTGCCTCTTAAAATCTGTAGTTCAAACCCTACCTTCTTCCACCGCAGGGCACCTCCTCAAACTTCAGGGATTTGTTGTTTTTGTTCTTTTTTAAGTTCCATAAGACATGCTATCAAACCAGCATTGAGTATATTAAGTGTGAAAGAAGCTAAAATATTGATAAGAGACCTAAAGTGGAGAAAAGTGTAAAATTCACAAGCATCCTGATTCCATTGACATGTTAGATCACCTGGAAAAGCTCCTTCAACTGCATGGCTGCTGTGCATTTTGGAGAAAGATATATTGTTTGCTCTTGACAGAGTTTTCTAAAGCAAGGTACCTCCAGAGCCAACCCGTATTTTACAACAAATTCACATTTGTGTCCTTTATTGTGATATTTGCAGGAGTCTACAGCTAGTGAGAGTCTCTGCCCTCCAGCTATAAAGGAGTAAGGCTCCATTGTTGGAGAGAGAGCAGCCATCTGTAAAAGGCTGAGATGTGGTAAGCAAGATGAATACTGCTTAAAAGCAATGCTTGCCATGCTGTCATTTAGAACACGAACACTGAGGATTTAAATGAAAGTGAAAGGCGTGGTAAATGAATCCTTTAAAACTGGTGAAAATTTCAGCTGCCAAAAAAGAACAAGTTTTCTCCATTGATAGGTTCATTGAGTAGGAGGAAAGTTGGGAGGGGATGAATTCCCCTAGGGAGGAGGTGCAGATAGTTTGGGAAAACAAGGTGTGGTCAGTGATTCATGAAGAGACACTCCAGTAAACAGCAAATTTGGCTCAAAAGTGGTGCCTTTTTTTTTTTCCTTTTGCTTTTTTTTTTCTTTTACTTTGTTTTTGCCTTTTATTTTTTTGCTGTCAGCGGCAGGGTAGGAGCATCATTGGGCCACTCCATTCTAAACATGAATGAAGAAGACTCTTGTGCAGAGTGGCTACACAACTAGAAATATATGTTGCAAAAAATCTGTACGTCCCCCAGCCAGAAGGAACAGCTTCTAGGTTTAGCATTTCTACCTGTTATTGGAGTCAGTTTCACCATGCTTTGATCAAACCAAGGCATAAACATTTTGGATGGGAAAAGAGTGGAATTTTGCAGGATCTTGTGATTTATTTCTTTTTTAAAGTTGATCTTCCTTTGTGTTCAAAGCTGAAATTGAATGTCCTCCACCCTGTTAACAAAGGAAGAGAGAAAGAGATGATTCAGTTCTCATGAACCAATACTGCTGAGTTACACACATTTCTGTGTGCAGCTTTAGTTGTTTTTCTGTGTTGTTATAGTCTCATTTTGCAGGAGAATCGCTAGGCACAGTCACGGATCATGGGTGTGTAAGTTTGCTCGGGGATACGCTGTGTCAGTGAATACTCCTCCTCCCCCCATCCTTCCTCTGTGTGGATGTGTGCTGTGTAAGATAAAGAACCTGTGATATTGTTAAATATTGGTGGTGCATTTTGCTTGGCTTTGCTTTTGTAAAGGTGAAAGGTGATTGTGCAGGAAAATGGAACAGTATATTTGCTGTGAGACAGGCACTAAGAACTCACTCCCATGCTCAGTTATAATTCATGACTGTACTGGTGGGAAGCCCTTATCCCTCTGTGGAGTTAATGCATCTCTACTGTAACCTGCTGAGAGCACCCTGTGTCCCCTCCCACCATCTGTGCATTCACTTGCGTGCTTTCTCTCTCCCCCTTTACTGTGAGATCTCTTGGTGTTAGAACTGTCACACTACTAGTGCCTGGTAAAGGTGGCTTCATTATGTGTATTAATGCTGAATTGTCGTTGAAAGGTGAGGAGGCAGGTAAAGGATATGTTACCATTTGTTTTAAGCTCTTGTTAGAAAATTCTGGGGAGGAAATAGACAGGTAGATTTGTTGCTTCAAACAGCAAACAGCTTGGAACAGTACAGAGAAATTGTCACAGCTCGGGGTAAGAGCTGTTGATGGCAAATGCATCTTTCTTCCCAATCTAGGCATATTTTATGGTTTCTTGGTACAGTGGATCTCTGTCTCTCCATGTCAAGATCTAAACGAACAGCATTGTAAATTGAATAATATTTATTTACCCATCAGATGAATTTTATTTTCTCCAAGTTGATCTACTCTTTTAGCTGAAAGGCTCTCTTGTAGGCTGCAAGTTACTCCTTTGCTACCTGAAACTTGAAATTCATGTGACCAAGTGCTATAAGCTAGCTCAGTTTTAACTAAACAGGTAGTATATGAAGATTTATTATTATTATTATTGCTGTAAGGCACTGTCAGAAGACTGGTGAGACTGTCTAGCTTCGAAAGAATTGCACTCAGCTCACAGAGATTTAGATGATGCTTTATCAACCTGGCACTTTACCACAACATTAAACTCAGAATATGGTTAAAAGACCATGTACTTGACTGTCACAGCAATATTAATTTGCAGTGTTTCACTGGATGTAATCTCATGTAGTCTGTTGTTTGTATTCCTTTAAAACTTATAAATCAAATCCAGACCTGGAATACCAGTGTATGAACTTAACAGATGTGCTGCCATAAGGGACCTGCTAGGTTATAAACTGCAGAAATGATCTTTTTCTATTTCAGATTTCTAGCTTATTCCAGGGAGATTTAGTAACCACAGAAGTAAGGTGGAAGGTCACGCGCTAGGACAGTAGCACCCACCCAGCACTTGACGTTGGGTGTAATTGTCAGGAAATCCACCTCTAATCATTTTATTATTCAGTTGTAGCATCCACCAAAGCTCCTGAGCAAAAGTAGGGCAAGAATGACTTCAGTAGCTCTGTGTCCAGGTTTTCTTAGGTGAAAGATCACTTTGAGATGACACAGCTGAGTAGTCAGGCTGAAATCCTAGTTGGTACTTTATTAATTTTGCACCAAGATAAATCTTGAAATTCTGACAAACTCCATGACAGGTGAAATTCCTTCTTGCAGAATCTGCTCAGCAAGAGGCTGCTCATTTCGTTCTGTTCAGAGGCAGGCAACAGGAGGGCAGCTTTATAATCAGCCCTCAAAGGAGCCCTGGCCGCCCCAGAGCCTTGGACTGATTGAATAACTCCTGGGCCTCTTCCCCTAGGCCTCCATCAGCAGGGGTCCTGTGGAAAGCAATCTCCCGCAGACTGGCACTGAAGTGAGCTTTAAACTACTATTTTCTGCTCTCCAGAGGAGCCTGGAGTACTAAAAGATAGATGGACTGCAGATATTTTATGAGAAACTGTCAGAAGAAGAGCAGAGTAAATGTTTTTTTCCCTCCTTCGAGTCACACACTGCATCACTGTAGATTTTTTCCTAGAATCTTTTATACTGAAAGTTTGAAATTAATTGGTTGCTAACCTTAATTTTCCCTCTCCCTCTTATTTTTCTTTTTTTCCCCTTCCCTCTTTTTCTTCTTCTCTTTTTTTCCCCCTTAAATATTCACTCGGAGGCCCTTTGCTTAACCACAGTTGCAGAAAATCAGTACCATTTGCACTGAAATATTTATAATGACAGAATGAAAAATTGGATTCATTTTCTGGCCTGTAGCCGAACAGTCTGCAACTTTGCACAGCATTGTTTAGCATCTCTCATTCCTTCCTTTCATTGGGGTTCTTTTCAGACACACTCACACACACACACGTGCACACATGCACACACACACACACACACAGACACACACACACACACGTGCTACCCATGCTTCAGAGGAATGTTTAGCAAAATACAGAGCCATTTTTAATCTCAGCCTTGAGAAAACAACTTGTCTCTAATCTTGCCACCATTTGGAGCGGGGGGGTGGGGGTGGTGGGGGGGCAAAGGGGGAGGTCCCCGGGAAGTGTGTAGAATTCCTCTTACAGGAGAGATTGTGGAGGGTGACACATAGTAATCTGTCCTCCACATTGAAGCAGTGTATGGCTAGAATTCTGCAAGTTGCTTTGGTGTGTTGCAGGTTAGGCAAGGTGGACTCAGTACCAGGCTGGATAGCAGGATCTTTCCAGAAAACCCTGTTCTGCCACCAGTTCCCTCTGTGGCCTTGAGAAACTCATTTGCCCACGAAGGAAGAGGTTGTCAAAAGCTCCCTTTTATGCCTGAACAGAGACTATAAAAATGCCCTGTGCTTCTTTGCACCTCCAGAAAACAGAAGATGCTGGAACTGTACATATTTACTTCCCTTGAAGCAATGGTGTGAAGGTGAAGTGGTTGATGTTTGCAAAGAGCTTTGAAAATCAAAGTGCAGATCCTCAGGCTCCAATTTGCATCCCCTGCCAGTATAAAAGGTACCTTAGTCAGACAGCCAAGGATTCCCTCAGTACGCAGCAAATCCTGTTTATTTTGTAAGCTGGTTCTGTATCACTCCCTTTTGGTCCTCACAGGCATGTCTCAGACTCCAATGAATTCCAGGGATTTTTAATTGGTATAACAATCCCATGGGGCTATTATGAGCTGGCATATGTTTGGGCAGTGTTAGGAATGCTTTAACATGCACTGAGGACTGAGGTGGCCCATGATTTGAATGTTTAGGCCACATGGATTTACAATAATATGCAGTGAACACGTAGGAATTAAACTGAAAATTTAGCAGAGAATTGTAAGTCTCTACAGATGTCGGACTCTTGTGCAGAAATTAATAGGGAAATATATCTGTGAAAAGAGGTATTTCAAAAACCCTTAGAAATTACTCTCTGCTGAGTTCGTAGATTGTCTTGACAATGCATTTGTTTCTGGATAAGCCCTGTGGCCAAAATCTTAATTCTTAATGCCTAAAAAGGGGCTTTTTGAGACAATACTGGGTCCCCTAAGGAAGTGGGTTGGATGCAGGGGTGGATTCTGCAAGTTGTTGAGAATCTCCTGAAAATGCAGGTGATAGAAATTGCCTGTCAAGGTCCAAAAATGCTATCTTGCTAACTTCACCCTTATCAAATTTATGACATACCTCTATTGCTGACAGCAGGTATCTGTGTATAGTACTAAATTCTGATCTTTCAATTCCACATCACTCATCTAAGTACAAACTTTTTATTTCTTTCCTTTCTTCGGTAAAAGCTTCTTGATGCTGGCTCCCCCTCAATTCTCTTAGGAGCACAGCCTGAGCAGGTGTGCCTAGAAGCAGTAGGGAAGGGGTGGACATCTGCTGTAGGCACCAGTGCAGCCCAGCTAATGTGGCACAGCATTCCGTGGTGTGTGAGCACCACATAGTTCTTATCATTCAGAGTTTCTTACGAACTTGCAGATTTGTCTTTTTACCATGTTTCCCAAGATACTTTGACAGGTCAGCCTGAAGTGATGAGCGTTCTGACACAAATTGTGTCGTGTCTTAGAAATTTTGCCTGCAGTTGTTTTACTTTAGTATAGCTTTGATTTGAAAAGGAACTTCATACAAAGTGATGTGGTTTTGGGATATAACAAAAAAAAATCCACTATGCATGTATTACAGAGATTTCTGTAATTTCCTGCTTAGCCCTTATTATTGCTTTCTGATTTTCTTTTTTCTTCATGTATATAAGTGAAGAACATTATAATTTTTTGAAATTTTTAACAGTTACTGAGAATCAAAACTAACAGAGATGAGAAAGAATGTGAGCTTTAATTGCAAATACTAAATATGTTTCTAAACCAACAATTTGAAAGCAAATTGCCCTGACTACTTAATCACTTTAAGGGAGGTCACAGACCCAGAGTAGGCTCTTTCAAATCCAGAAGTATTTCTTTGTTTGAGCTGACCAGAACACAAATATACAGGTGTGTGATATGCCTTAGGATGCTAAAAAGATTTGTGGGGACAATAGACTACAGACCACAGTGAAGTGACAGTACAGATGTAATGGAATGGTGCAGAATTGTTACTGAACATCAGGGACTTTAAGAGTAGCCCACAAACAAATGTTTTATCTCATTGTTGAAGACAGTACCTTTCTAAGAAACTGTTTTCTCTGTGGGCCTGGACTGCTGTGTGGGTTTTTGTTTGGACTGTCAGTCTGTTTACTGAAGTTATTAGTTTATAAATTTTGCCATGGTAAAGTAACTGTGAGAGCTTTAAATTAGGATAAGTGCCACTTCTGTGTGGCAGGTTCCTTTGAGGGCTTATTAGAAAGCAGGCCTCCTGTTGCCTGCCCCTTTATGCATGGCACTGTTGCTGTGGGTACTTGTTTATAGCTAACTTTTGAATTTGTATAAGTGTGCACTGTGGTATGATGAATTGCCCTCCAATTGCAAAGGTTTTGCTTTTTTTTTCTGGGTTCAAGCTAATACTTTAGTTTAAAGGGTTATTTTTATTAGGTGGGTTTTATTTTGATGAATTAAAATTAACTTGGAGTAGCAAATTACATAAGATCGTGAGGGTTGTAGATTAGCCTCACCATAGCTACAGCACATCTTTTTGTAAAGGAATTAAAGTTCTCTGTTTCAGATACCTTGGCACTAAATGTAGACAGCAAATGAGTGTTGTCTCCAGTTATTTTCCTAGTAAATGTGATTCTTTTCACTCAATCCGAAGATTGCCACCCTAAAAACAGTCCTAATGGGCAACGAGGGGTGAAAGCAGCAGCTGCAGGAGGCTGGATCCCCTAGCAGGAGACAGCCAAGGAGACAGGAGTACCCAGCATCACAAGCCAAACCAGAGGTGAGGGGTGGGGGCATTTCTTCGACTGTCAGTACAGGGTCAAGGCAGGACCTAATGACACGTCTGACTTGCAACGTGTCACTGGCCAGCTGTCTGACAAGAAACAGAATGACCAACCTCAGAGAAAGACGTTTGGTAGGAGGATACGCCATCTTTCACACGGAGGAAGGAAAAAGGCATAAAAGGATGCTTCTTTGTGTGCTACATCTTGTTTGGGGAGGAGTATTAAATTGTAGTAATTGGACTTCACTGCCTTCCCCGTTTTTTAAGGTTCTGTAAACAGGAGAAAGTGAGAGTAAAATTCCTCCCATTTAGCTGTGGTCACATTTCACACTTCTTTTACACAAATGCAATTGAAATAAAAACAAACCAGAAAACAGAAGACAATAGAGAATCCAAACTGCATTTTACAACCAACAACCACAATGACAAACATGAAATTTTCTTGTCCTGGTACCACATGTTAGTAAATGCTCCAGATTTATTGATTTACAGTGTATGTTCTCACAAAATTTAGAGAATGACTTTGTTATAAAGGGCAAAATAGCATTCTGGTCTAAAAGTCACCTTTAAAACATGGAGTTTCTTGGACTTAAAAGGGGGAAACTCAGATGAGGTTGCTCTAAGAACAAAACATTTCAACATAGGGTTCTTAACTGTCTAACTAATCACCAGCTATAAAGTGATAAAAATTGTCCTTAGTTTCTTTTCCAAGCAGTAGATTTGTAATTCACACACACACCAAGCTTGCCACATAAGCACTGCCCCAGTTCCTGCTCTTCCTTGTTTGAAGAGCTGTAGGAATAAGGACTGTAAGATGTCCAAGATGGGCTGGCACAGTAACCGGTTGTGAAGGAAGTCAGAGCACAAAATCCATTGGGGCCTCTGCTTATCAGCTCAGAAATCCTTGGCTGTTACCATCAAATCTGCTCAATCTGGCTTTCCTTGCAAACTGTCTTGAAGGAAAAAGATGCATCAATGTGCAGCAGAGCTTGGAGCTTTTAGAAGAAGAAGAGAGCTAGTGGAGCACCATAGTTTTTCCTTTTCTATCCTACACAGTCTAAAATTGACATGCCATGGACAAGGGGACAGATTTCCATTTACATTCCTGATTTCAGGATCCAACATATGCACTTCTGCATCATCTTAACTGGGTGTATGTGTGTATGCTTGCTGGATGGATAACTTCCAAATATGATTTCTACATGTGAAAGGAAACTTTGCCAATTTTAAAACTGGATTTGTTCAGGGTTTGCTTTCACCTGAGCGAAAATGTTTTTAGCCACTCTGAGTTAATCTTGGGCTGTTCCACAACCTCCAGTGTGCCAGGTGCTGTTATACAAGGCCCCATGCACCAGCTGGCAGTGTGTGGAGAATCCAGATTCCAGGCTGTCCCCATGTCACTTGGTAAGCACAATGCCCAGTGTTATGTCAGGAAGGTAGGGAGGTGAACTCGGCCATCAATACAAGTGTGGGATGTGTCTGTCTGTATAATAGGAGTGCAGACAAGTTACAGCACTTTTCTTTCAGGCTGTATCAAGAAGCTTGTAATTTCACTTGTAATTTTGTTCAAAGAGATTCTTGTACATGCACCTGTGGAAAACTGGAAAGTATCATTGTTTTAAAGGTTGCCCTTTGCATATAAATCACAGCTCTGTGTGCTTCCCCATTTTAATTGGGTGACCTTTTGAATCCTATAGACAGGAGCTTGAATTCTGGACCTGCAGGTTGGTTGAAGATTTGAAATCAATTCATGTTTTAGCAATTACTCTGCTTAAAGCAGAAAACCCAAAATGGAAATTTGAGAAGAAGAATTCCCCTTGGAAAGTTCCTTTCTGCAAGTCAGAGAAAACTTCATTGCAGACCAAATAGATATGCGTAAAATCCAGATTCATTTGTCAGTTTAATCCTTGAAAAGGATCAGAATTCACTGAGTATGAGAGAAAGAGGAGGAGTAAGGAACATGTAATGTTTCCAACAGGACATTTCTGTGCAATTATCAGTTTAAGCTTCCATTATTTGTCACTAATTACTGCACTGAGCTGTTAAATATTTAGTAGTAGTTTGTTTAATTGGGTTTGACCTATAAAGGAATCTGTGCATAGCATAGCTCCAGTTCCAGGAGCCAGTTCTTCACTCACAGGTAGGCAAATTTGTATTCACATAAGATGATCACATATTGTCAGACAAAGGGGTTTGGTTTTGTTGTTTAGGTTTGTTACCTCTCTGTGCCCCACAGATTTATTTGTCTTTAAGGTATCTGAAGTCAGAGCACAAAACAGAAATGCTGCCTGTGGATGTAAAAGGGGAGGTCGGTCAAACTTAAACTTGTTTACAGATATTGTAGTTTAGAAAGCACCAGCATGATAAATTAAACATAACGAAGAAAAAAAATTAAAGCGAAGCAACAACTAGCCCATGAACATGTGTCTTGTAAAACACTGACTTAATCCCTGAATATCTTATTAGGCAGTATTGCCTATCAAGGCTTCGTGTCCCCTGTTACTCTGTTGTACAATAGCTGCAGACAAATCTGTATTTGTTCAACTTTGGGTTCTGCTTGCTGTGTCTGACAGGGTGAAGAGACTTCTGGCTGTGGCCTCTGCAGAGGGTGTGCAAGAATCGATCAGTATATGAGCAATATTCACTTTGTTTTAAACCCTGAAGGCCTGGCTCTATTCTTACTTGTTCCTGTCTTGAAACTCCCTTGATTTCAGTGGAGCTTTTCTTAATTTATACCAGGGTAACCATAACCATATTCTAAAGTAATAAGACTTTTGGTATATTTCTCAGAAGTGCCTCCTTCTCCCTTTTTTGTTTATGCTTTTATTCTCACTTAATGAACAATTTTCTTATTGGAGAAGAATGCTTGTCTATTAATTTCAAACATTTGCAGTATCACAAAGGCCTTTTTTTTCCACAAAAAAGACTTAGACCTGGATCCTGATTATCAGTACAGCCCCTTTGCCATGTAAAAGAACAGAGAGGTTTCCCAGTTTTGAAGAATTGTTGTGAACATGCCCTGACCATTGCCCTCTCTCTCCATCACTTTCTCTATTATGAGGTAATGCACACACCTTTCCTATGCAGCCAGGTGCACCTGGCCTGAAATGGAAGACGTTGTTGCAAGTTTCACTGCATTTCAGTGAACACCAGACAGGGTGAGACAGGCCTGTGGGAGGTGATTGCCTGGCACCAGAGGTTAAAACAGCCTTCAAGCTACTCTGATCTATGTCAGAGGAGCCACCTGCCAACACTCATAATGAGGAAGGTGCAAGGATGGTGAACAGGCATCAGCGTTTGTGTCTGTTCTCTTCTAGTGACAATGATGAAAGCCTTATTTGCTGTACCCAGGAATATATGTCATTCTTTTCCATACAACAAATCTGTGATGTATGTACTCGCATATAGTAATGAATCCAAAAGGAATCATTGACATTTTACTAGTGACTTACTGGAAGTCTCTGAAGAAAAATAGGTATCAGGGGTTTTGATTTGCTTTGGGTTTGGTTTGAATTTTCAGTCTGCATCCCTGAGAACATGCTTTTCAATATGAGCCTTTTTTTACTGGTAGTTTTTCTCTGGCCCAGCTGGAAATGCTGAGTGGAAAAACCAGAACACTGAGAGTTTTACATAAATATGATAAAGAATAAAATCTGATTAGCAGTCATGCTATTTCAGAAACATTAACATAATATCAAATCACATAGCTTAGGTGAATTAATTTATATGAATGACTGCAATTCAGTGTAGACTTTCCTAAATTATCATTGTCAACAGTGGTCAGTCATGTCCTAAGATGACCACTTAATTGGCAAACATGTCTGAGAACAGACCTGATTTTCAAAGGCTGGTAAACATCAATTCACCACACATAAATGGTATTTATGGGAACACAGATTCTCATGGGATTTGGCCCCTTTCTTGTTGTGGAAATAGCTCTGGTTTAGTTCAGATCAATTTCCTTGGGAATCTGAAGATTCAGAGACTGTATTTTGTTAGGTCTGTGCTGGTGAGCTAATTTGAACTTGGCCTGGATGAAGCTTCATGCCTACTACATTAGTGCATTTATAAATTCATTGCTACTCCTCCTGCTCTGCCAGCTGCACTGTGGTAGTGGAGATACTGGTGGCAGGGACACTTTGCCTGGACTTTTTCTGTTCTCTCCAGAACTCCAAAGTTTCCATTCAGCCTCCTACTTTTCATCTATGAAAAACTATTAGACATCATCTCTGTTCTAGCTGCCTCATTCACTCAGTATAAGTGTGACCACTGAAATATGAATATACATTCATTTGTGTCAGAAGCATTGCAATTTGTAGGGTGAAACTCATCAGAAACATTTGTTGGTTCCTACATTTCAGATACAGTAATTCAAGTTAATTTCTTATAGTTAATGTTTTATGAAAGGAAGAGTGGGGTCTGAGAGGGGAAATAATCACTCATTCATTAATCAGTTTCAACTGAAGTCGCTCTTTTTTTATTTCACATATGGGAAAAAGACAGAAATGTTTACAATCTGAATGTCCATAGATGCTCTGTCAGTACAATTAAGGATTATAGAATCATAGAATGAACCTGGATATGACTCTAACCTTCCACTAATTCATTTAGTGGAGTGCACTATAGAAGTCATTACCTTTAGTACAGAAACCCAAATCCCACCTATACTATTTTTTTACCTATACAGCAACTGAGCCTTAGAAACCCACATAATTGAATATTCTTAATTGCTTGCAGCAGCAGTGGAACCAGTGGCATAATGTGTTGGGGCATTGAAAGTAAGTTTACTGCTTTCAGATGCTTCAAAATGGCCCAGATATTCTACTGAAACCAGCTCTTAACTATGCAGATTTGGTTTCATGTCTGATTTGGGGTTGGCTGAGCCTCTTCCTCTCCTGGGATGAACATCAGGAAAAAAATACTAACCCTGAGGTCTGTGAAACTGTGAAATAGTCTCCCAGGAGGAGCATTGGAAGCTCTAATTAAAATTGGACTGGGCAAAACACTTGAAATTACACTATAGGCAATAATCCAACACTGGCAAGATGGGTGGAGAAAACGCCCTAATGGGTCTTTTCTGTCTTCAAATTCTATGAATTCTTGTTCTTCTCTTTTATTATGCTATTTCACCTTTTTGTTTAATAGTGACATAGTGTCATCTAGAAAGTATTATAAGACACTATTGTGAGCTGAGTGAGATGATGTTAAATGTCAAAAGAAAATGCAACAGCTTTTCTGCAGGTTCACAGTGATTATATGGAGCTAGGAGAAGAGAAACTGACTGTAAGCGAGGCACACAAGTGCAGTGGTTTTGATCTGTAAGACAGTGGCAAATGCATTGCATGCCTGCAACATGCATGTTTATCATTTTGACATTGCGTTTCATATTCTCTACTTGTCAAGGACAGCCACATTCCACCAAATCTAACACAAGTGTGGGAAAGTAATTTACTGTAACAGTGTAGATCGCTCAGATTGCTGGAGATTTCTATTGCAGTGTTTCACATATCCCCAAGGACCTGGACTAAATAATATGTTTTTACATCTTAATTTATAGTTTGTATTTAATCGTACTATCGTACAAATCTAAGTAACTCATCGATTCAGTCCTTGAGTATAATCATATTACAGTTTACCAGGAAAGAATTCTTCAGCAATATAATGGGGTCTTGACAGGAAACTTTGTGCTGCAATATTGAAGCAGCACAAATCTGAAGAAACAGAAAAATAACCTTTTGTGCTACCTTTTTTATAGTTTTGTCTGAATAAGTTTTATTTACTTGGTTTTGGTGTTACCACTTAATACTCCTCTTCCCTCTTCCCTCACCTTTCCACATGGTATAATATTCCAACAGTGTCCAATACAGAGCTTTCTGCATGAGAGGTCATGACAACCAGGATAAGTAATAAAGCATTGGACTGAAGTTATGGAAACCATGTTGATCCTGTGCTAGGTTTTGCTAGGCCTGCCTTTCCACAAGCCTTTCTTTCTTCCCCCTTGGTTCTGGAAAATCCAACATCCTCATCTTAGCTGCTGACAGTTTGAGAAGTGTGGTACAGGATAAGAAGTTGGAATAAAAAAGAAGGGAAGAGAAGCAGAAAATCTTGATTAGAAAGTATAATTTAATAGAACGTGTATTGAACCAAATGTATTGATTAATGTGGTAGATATAGTACTTATATTGATTCAAACTAGAGATTTAGTACTAAAAGCTGTAAGCCAAAAAGCTGTTGCAGATTGCTACAAAAGTCAGTTTAATGCTGTCCTTGAGAATGCCTTCACAAAGAAATTCTTCTAATGTTTGAGGAGTAGGTAGAATGCGGTATATGTCAGTTTGATCCCGGAGGGTTTTATTTTGTACTCTAATAGCTGTTACGAGCCTACATTATATCCAAGGAGTAATTTTCCTTAGGGGTGCCCAGCTCGCTTTGTGTCAATATTCTAGCATTTTAAGTCACGTACAGTATATGCTTCTGGGAACAGTGCAGGAGCCAGCCAGACTCATAATGGTCTGCATTCATTAATAAAGGCAGAAGCTTCTGTCCCTCCATTGCCCACTACAGGGATGCCTCCCTGGTCTTCAGGGACCCGTACAGACACATTTAAAGAAAGCTTTATTTTGAGTGGGCAGGAGATGAAATGCAGGACTTGCAGGCATTTCCTAAGTCAGCTATATGCCCGAGCACAGGGGTGACCTTAATGGGTCAAAGAAGAATGCAGGTCAAAAGACTTATTATCCAGCCTGTTGGAAACCAATTGCTTTTGTTAAAAAAAAAAGTAAATTGTAGTGCTTAAAGGTTGATAGTAATGTAGAGTTCTGTTTTACAACATGGAGCTGGATTGCAGTGCAGTGGGGGGCATTTTTATTTTTTTGAATGCAAAAAAATACAAGACGGTCTGTAATGTACACAGATAAAGGATTCCAGATAAGTGATAACATGTAGGGTACCATAATTACTTAATCAGTGATGATTGATTACTCATGTTTGTGTTCTTGAACTAAGGAAAAAATAACATGCTGCTGTGGTACTGTTACCATCTGTTGAAATGATGCACCTACATTTCATCTTTATACTTCTTCACTTGTACCCTCTTTGCACTGTGTGTCAGGTACAGCCGTGTCTTGTTTCATCTGCTCATAAAACACAGAAGTCCCATTAAATTGAATGCAACAACAGTTCACATTAAGGATTCTAATGGGCTACTGAGTCTGTGGCTATCTGTGGGTGTTTTTTTCTTCGTTAATTTTGATGCTGTGGGCAGGAACTTTTTGCTAGCTATTACTTCTCATGTTCCCTCTGAAACACAAAGGCATGCACCAAACAACAAATATTATTACCTCTTTTGTCTTGAGCCTTTCTGTGAAGAAACCTTTGTGTTTGCCAAGGAGATTCTTCTACACAGTATTATCCCAAAATTCTTTGCATGTTTTCAAGTCCTTTACACTAACAACAGGGATATCTATCTCCAAAAGCATTTTTATCGAGAAAAGTGGTGGCATGTAATTTTATAGTAGGTCACATAACAGTTGGGATTCTGGATCTGGATTCAGATTATTTCCAGGAAAAGGGCAAATGCATTTAAAGAGTTTCTTTTGCTTGTGAAATATACTGATTTTAGATTTTCCCAGGTAATTTACCTGCTTTCCAGATAACATTGAGACATAGAAATTGGGGATGTAGGACTTTTCCTGGTTTGTGTCTGCATGATAACAAATGCAGTGACACACACACCTCTCCTGCTTCCCTGTTCCTCCATTTTGTGCATGCAAAACTTGAATTTGTATTTGCAAACTAGTGTCTCCTCATAAGATCCCAGCTCTTGGAATTTGGAACACAGCTGTTGCTGAAGTCCAGGAAAGATTATATTGAGAAAAAATATTTTCCCCTTTCCATGGCTAAGCAGGAAATTGACATTTTTGCTTTGTAGGGAGACTACCACACAATTAAACAGATGTGCTTATGCACAATCAGATTTGGGGGAGGCAAAGAAGAGGAGCATATGATGCCTCCTGTACTTGGCTAAATGACTTCTCTTTGGCACTAATTGCTCCAAACTCAGGCAAACTAGTGGAAGTTTCTGGAGGAGGCGTGCTTCAGCTTCTCTAGTGGTTCTTTAGTGAAGGGCCACGAGCTCTCCAAGCCACACAGGGGATCTCAAGTGAGATTTGTGATGTCCCATGGCCCTGCCGTGTCCCTGCCGGTGGCGGGAGTTCCAAATTCCGCTTTTCCCGCCTGCCTGATCTCCCACTGCCAGTTAGGCGGCAGCTCTCTGCACATGAGGCCAAGAGACTATCAGAGTCGAGATCTGCTGTGCGGATAATAGAGGAGAATTTTTGCCCTAAATTTTTAAACACAACACCCCTCATAAAAACCACAACAGTTCATAACTGGGATTAATGTTTGCAATTTTCAGTCACTTAGACATGGGGTCTCCAATAGATGGCTTTTGGTAGAGTGGAATATGGCTCTCTGTGGGATTACAGAATTTTCCTCCTTTTCGTATCTCTCTTCTCCCATCCTTCGCCTGCTTGTCTTGTCAATGTTATGTTTCTGAAGTGCTTCCACTTGGTATTTTTTTGCAACTTAGCCAAATAGGTATTTTTCCCTAGTCTCTCACGTTTGGGGAGTCTTAATTGCTTTGGAAACTGTGTTTTGTTTTGGCTGTTTATAACACATATTGTTGCCTTTTTAAGGCCTAAACTTTTTAAAGCATTTCCTCATGTTCCTATCCTGCCCTGTCTCATTCTTCTCTGCCACGCTTGTTTCGTTTTTTTCTATTATTTCTTCATTATCTCCAGAGAATCTCATTTTGCACTAGGGCACAGGAGTCAGGGACACTGAGAGCTGGGGCAAGTCAGTCCTTAAACTGTGTTTTATTTTGTCTCCTTCATATTTGGGCATTTTTATTTTTTAATCAAAAATGTCATTGCTGCTGCAGTTACAGATGCAATTTTAAAACACCTTTTGACTGCTTCATATGCAACTACTTCATACTGATTATGCATTTTTCACTTAGTGAAAAGAAATAAAAAATGGGCATGACTGACATGCTTACTCTCAGTAGACTAGAAACAAAAGACCCCCACAAATATCTGTCTGCAATGTACCAATTGGTATGTTACTTCACCTGCACAGAGGCAGAGAAGAAAATCAGAATTCAGGCTGCCACCCCATATTTAACTTGTCCTGTTGTTTCTAGGTACTGCAGGGTCTCCAATAAGCCTGTGGTGTCGTGCTGTAAGTGCTGCAATAAATGGACACAACAGGATGAAAAAAGGACTGAGTGTCAAGCTTAACTCTTAATTTCCTTGCTTTTGTGCTTTAACGTCAGAGCCCATTACCTGTGACCAGACAACATTTTTGGCTACATCTATTGTTAGTGCTTTACAGCATTTTGAAATGATTTTATGGGAAGGATGAGGAACTAGATTAAATCAAGTGGTGGAGTGTATTTTTTTAACACTCTTTGGCCTTGGACAGTCTGGAATTCCTGCCATCAGCATTAAATCATTTTGTATTCACATCTGGAAATTGCATCTTTGAGTGTCACTGGGTCATTTTCCTTTAATCTTGAGAATGGCACTACATTAAAAATTCCTCAGTCTTATTGTAAGATCCTTTCCTTGCCAAATGTCCCATGAACTATTATTTGTGTGCGTGCACAGTCTAGGGAGAGTGAAGGAGGATGGGAGAGAGGATTTTTAGGCTGGTCTGCAGTCACGCTGTATTTCACATTCGTTTCACCGAGGCTGTTTTCATGTGCCCTTTCATGGGTGGCTCTGGAGGGTATGGTTCAGTAGATGTTCACTTTCTTGTAAATGATGACTGTCTTGTGGGAACAGGCTCATCCTAGAGTGCGTTAGTCCAAAGAGATTTAAAGACAGATTAACTTAATAAAGTGGAGTGAAGGGTCTGGATGTGCTGGGAGCAAACCATGGGATGTGACACCCCTGCCCTCTGGGTCACTGGCCCAAATCTGGCCCCAGTTACTAAGTGGAAAATTCATCACTAATCAGTGGCTGCCCTGTTGTCTGCAAAGTAACATTCATAGACATTTTCTAGTTATCTGTGGATCCAGTGTACATTGTAGAAAATTTAAGATGTATTGGATTGGTCCCTTGCTCTTAGGTTGATGTTTGTGAAGGATCTGAGCCAGTACAGGCAGCACAATAGCATCTTTCTGAAAATGGTCAACTTGGTTTGAGGGGTGAGGAGGAAAGAGGGTGAAACTGGTGTTTGCTGCTTGATTTGGTGATTACTTGTACAGGAAAGGAGAATTTAAGGCTCCAAAGTCCATGCTGAGTGGCGCATAAGGCGTTGGATTCACCTGAGGAAAAATACCTGTGGGTTTTGGTGATCAAAGGGCAGGCTGTGCCAGCCCCTCCTGTTTTCTCATCAGTGTCTGAGCTCTCTAGCAGAATGGCTCTTACCAGGCTATACTGTGCCATACCAAGTGGGGGAAATAGGTTTTACTGCAGGAGTGTATTTGAAGCAGTGCCATGCTCTAGGAAGCACAGGCCAGTTAGCATAAGACTTTTATGGCAAATGCACTTCCTGTTTTTGCAATGCATAAACCATGAGCCATGTGTAAGCTGATACCTGGATCACTGACCTGGGTCTACAGTTTCACTGGGGCAGGTCAGCCCACGCCCTACCTGTAGAGGGTGTGTTGCCTTTCTTGTGGCACATGTAAAGGATACTGGTGTGAAACAGCTGGGGAGACTTTCTCTTTTCCATAATGATGCTGTTTCTGGCTAGTTTAAACAAGGAGGGGTCAAGAATACTCTTTTATCCAGCCCATCATTTTTCAGGATATGTTGGGAAAATTGTTTTTGCATCCTTCTTTCATACACAAAATGCCTGTCCTGTGACTAAGTTGTTTTCTTTTGTTTTTCTTGCAGAATCATACGATGACCCAGCACAGCAGTTAGTGCAAGGCCCGTCTCTTCCAGAAAATTCTTTGTGGCACAAAAAGGGAACACATTTTACTCTTTGCACGAAACTTTCATTGTTAATGTATATTATTCAGAATCATTGTATTGTACCATAAAACTTGTATTATCGAAACTGTTGGATGTTCATGTGTTTGAACTTTTGAGCACCGGATAGACTTCCTGTATATAAAGTGTTGCACATGTATTATGTTGTCTGATACTAAAATGGTCTTATAAAGACAAGTGGACTTGGGCCCTATTCAGAAAAGATACAAATAATAATAATACTGTGTGAGGGGAAAAAATAGCTTAAGAAAAAATGTCCTTTTCAAGGAGGAGGGAAAAGGTAATAGCTATGTTCCATTGCAGCTCTGTTTGGCCTCCCTTTCATTTAAACTTCAGTCTAGAAATCTCTCTTTTGGTATACAAACGGATGAATCTAAGACTATTTTTTATTGCTGAAGATTCTTGCAAAAAATATGAAGAGACTCTTTCTCACAGAGCAGGAACCCACAGTTGAATAAGGCCCGTATATATATTTGTAAGCCTTGCGATATGACAGATAGCATTACCATATATGCAATAGTTGTTATGTAGTTTGTCAAAGAATTTTTTTTCCTGGATACCATTTGAAGCTTTGAGTGTTCAAGACTTTCCTTAATGATTTCACATGGCCAAATTCTTGAATCAGTTGAACTAACCTGTATGTTACTGTTATTAATGTTTACTCTGCGGTCTGAACCTGGAGATTACTGGAATTGTTTTCCAAAAGGAAATAAATTCAGTTTACCATTATGTGTGAGTGTGCTTTTTGTCTTGTCTTTTTCCTCAGAAAGTAGCATTATTATTACTGTTGCTATATTACCTAAAGAACCACCAAGATCTGGAATCCCATTGTATCAGGATTTGTCCTCTCCTTAGTAGGAGTAGGTTGCTTTTCTCAAAGGTAGGTATTGAAATAAATGTAATAGTAGAAACAAATCTGCTGGCCCACTGCAAAGCAATGTGTGCTTGAGAGTGATATTCACTGTTTTCTGGGTTTATTTATATCTTCTATTTATCTGTCTCAGCAATTTCATACTTACACACTTGACACGGTTGCCAGAGGAGTCACCACGCATCTTCCGTGTATAATTATCGGTAAATTTAAATGAAATATTACTGAGTGAGCTGGGTCTGGTGCTGATGAGAGGGAGCCATCACAGCTCTGGCCAGCAATGCTGTTAGATGACATGCCTCACCCTCTGCTCTGGCAGGGGTAGCAGAATTGGAGGTGGTGCACACTGCGGGGTGATGCTCGCTGGCACCACGCCCCGGGGGGAGCTCTCACAACGCCTCACAACTTTGCTCATGTCTAAATTGGTTCCTGACTGCCTGCCTGCAGTTTCAAGGAGAGAAAAAAAGGGGATAAAAACTACCCTTGACTACCACTGTCCCCTGCCACTCCAGCACACCTTCAAAACAGGACCAAAAAACATTCTCCAGCTATGCTAGTATCTTATCCTACTGCTGGAATTCTAGTTTTACCCCATGAAAACCAGTGCTGCCTTTAAACAGCCACACATCACAACAAGTCCAGATGTCTAGAACTGCTCACCTAGTGCTGTCAGGGTAGATAAAATGTGTGATTTCCAGTTTGCTGAATGTAAAAGTTTGTCTCTGTACAGAGGGAGGACAGAGAGAAAAGAAGTAAAGTCAGAAAGTGTCTGGCTACCAGATATTCCTAGAAAAATGTGTCATATTTAAAACTCCAGCTTTGAAAATATTGTGCAGATTTTGCTAAATACAAGAAAGAAATTCCCAGGTTTTGTATGAAGATCTCATTTGTGCTGACAAAAGGATAAATGCAGGCATGAATACATAAGGCTTGTAAAATGCCAGTTCTATTTATAAGTCAGAAACCATTCCCATTCTTATTCTCATTAATATATTACTCATCTCAGCCAAATTGAATGTGATGATATGTTCTTTATTTTTGACAGGTACCTTAAAGGATATAAGGCATTTCAGCCTTCATGTGTGAAAGTGTGACATATTGGTTAAGACTGAAAATAACATGTTTGTAGTAGAGTTCAAGTATATAAGAAATATTACACCCTACTGTTTTTGTAAATGCCAGAGTGCCACTGAGTTGAGACAGATGGTAGCAAGGAAAGATGCAATCTTATAATCAAAAGCTAAAATATGTCAAAAATATGTTAGCAAGCAAAACATAGTCTATTACTAGCGTCTCATGTCATGACAGCTTGCAAAACATGCAAAGATGTTGAATTTCTAGATATGTAAATAAAGGAACAGTAAACACCACAACAGCAAATGCAATGAAGACTTCATGCATCAATTGTCCCTTGAGGTCGGTGCAGGGGAATTTGAGGGGTCTTGTGGCCATGGGCAGCCCCAGGTGGCTTCTGAGAGCTGGCTGCTGGTATCAAGTGCTGGAATCCTCTTACCTTTTCTAAAGTAACAGGTTTCTCGGTGATACCTAAATAGCTGTTTAAATAGATTATGGAAGACATCTGAACTTCCCAATGAGAACTGAGTATTGCTTGGGGAATTGCCGCAGCATTTAGAAAAATCAACAGGAGAGGCAGATCATCTTGCCTGTTGGAAGAAGAGACACGGCACTCTGTGTGCATGTGTGCATTTCAGCTGTGGCGTGCCTTTCTCTGCCCTGGGTTAGCCAAAGCTAAGAGAAGCCCCTCCTCATGCCCTTAGCCTAATGTAAAAGGATAAATCTGTTCAAGGGTTTTGTGGATAGACTGATGGACAAGGTATCCTTTTACCTCTGGGACCAGATATATTCCCAAGATTTCAAGTGGACATGAGTTTTGCCCTAAGTGATAGTTTAATAAAGCGATTAGTCCTTCTGCTTGTTTGCCAGAGCTGTGTTTAGGAAATGTCACAGACCCAAAGTAGATATAAATACAGAATTTGTACTGCAGAAGTGATCCAACCTACCCAGACAATATCTGAGCACTGGATTTATGAGGAAATGCACTAACTCTTTAGCTGAACAAAAGATAGTCCAGGAATAAGCATGTATTAGGTCTTTATGACATTCAGCTACCCAAACCCAGAATTTCTACATGTGTTCGTAGCCAGTTGCCTGTAAGTTAGACTTTCCAATCCATTTTAGGTGCTTCAGTCCACGTGGAGGTTATCAGAATTTCTTTGGTTCACCCCAAGCCCAGTGCTCTCACTGCATTTCCTGATTCCCAAGTCATTTTTCAAACCCCATGAAAAATGTTTCAAAAGCTCTGCTTAGGACACAGTTATCCCTTCCTCGTTAATAGCAGGGGGAAAGCTGAAGTTCTTTCCATGTCTCAGTGACTGTACTTTATTAGTAATTCTGGCATGACCACTCGCTTTGTTTCATTACCACTGTCCTCAACAACAGAAAAAAGGGAGACGTCCCTTCCTTACCAACATATGGCATTTTCTATTTATAACAAGATTAACAATTCATTCACACCTTGATTGAATCCTACTTTATTGAGATGTCACAACAGATTCTCACAGCCTGCAAAGGGAAAGACTTACAAATGTTAATATTGTGACAGCCAGGACACATAAAAGTAAATGAATTATAATTGGTGACAATTAAAAATAGCTCAGTGTGAAAACAGAATATTGTGCTGCTGTAGCAGCCCTGTCTAGGAAGAGGCAATGTGAAGGACTCCACAGAATAAGACTGTCCATGAATTTAGAAATGTTACCTTGATTCCTGCTTAATGTGTTCAGTCATACACTGATGCTCAATTAATGCTCACATGCCCTTTACATCTTAGTGGGCAATGTGCCATTCTCTTTAAAGTATTTGCTTCACTGCTCTACAGCCACACAAAAATAAACAAGTTTGGGCCTATTCTACCAATTCTGTTTAATACATTCACTTTCCCTCCCTATGTCACTTCCCTTATTGGTATGCAGAAGATTTGTTTAATTATTATTATTGTTGTTGCTGTTGTTATTAGTCATGAACTGTGAATGCTACAGCAGCAGAGTCCCCCAGGAGCTGGACAGTCCCTGGCCACCAACTCTTGTGTGCAGATCTTCTTCTCTGTGTGGCACACAAAAGCCTGACAAGGTCTCACTCATGTTTCAAGGCTCGTTCTCTTTTCAGAGCTATTTGTTATTGTCTCCACCATCACAAGTTTAAAAAAGGAAAGTTAATTAAATATGGAACAAGACTGAGCAACATCTTTTAAACCATCATGTCATTAGAATTGGATCCCTCTGAGAGCTGCTTAAAAGGGTTTTGAGAACAATGACTGTTCAACCAGATATTTATGGGCATAGTTATGTAAACACACTCTTTATTGTCTATGTATATTTAATATAATTATCAGTTTTGTACTTGGACTCTCAGGAGACCCAACAAATCACAGTGTTGCTTTGAAAATGTCAGCAGAAAAGACAATTATGTTGCGAGCAAATATTCATAAATTATATTAAAAAGTCCTGTGAAAATGTATCCTGTGTTGCAGAACTGCTTTTGCACTAGCAGAATCATCACTGCATTTCTCTTATTTAAACTCTTCTTGCCAGCAGTAAGGAAGTTGCTTGAAAAAAAACCTTTAACACTATGGAGGCTTCTGTCTCTGACTATGGGACAGTGTAAATTGTAGACAGATTCAGAGGGCTTATTCATTTTGTTAGTAATATGCTGAGGTAGTTTTAGAGATTTCTAAATAAGGTTTCTTGAAATCATAAGTAAAAACTGTTTGCACAAGAGTGCCTAGGTCACTTACTTTTGCATCTCTTCCGAGGTTATTCCTGACAACTTGCCATGTTTTGCTCATTATGTGTTAGGAAAAAAAAAAGAGTGGAGAACTGGGACGGTGTTCAGTAAATTAAATGTGCCACACATGCTAAACCAATACGTGTGCTGGAGTTTGATAAACACCTAGTAAGTGCCTGCAAATCATCTCTACTGCAGGATATACAATCAGCATATCAACATCTTAATTAGCAGCTAATGACATTTGAATGGGAAGGTTAATGTTAAGCACACAAATGCAGTTTAATAAAGGGTAAAATGAAATACATTGAGATATTTCATTGTCTATTTATTTTCAAGTATAAAACAGATGTCTTTTGTAGTAGGCAATCATCTATGTGAGCAATATCCCAGTCCTTAGATGTGTTTTGGAATAAAAGCTCTAAGAGTAAAATGTCTTTTCTGGTTCATCCAGTCCATCTGTAGGACAAAGAGATGACAGAATTCTGCTTTTCTGCAGGAAAAGACATTTCCTCTGTGCCATTATTTTTCTTATGAGCACACAACTAAATTTTAAGCAGGGTCAAGATGGCTTTTAGCCTGGTCTGTGATGCTTCTCTTATATATTATCTTCTAAGCATAAATTTTCATCTGCAAACTTCTCTGGGATGGTGTAAAGCAAAGCACATTTATAATTGTTTCTGCTGTAGACGTCATACATGCTTGGGCAGTGATCCTTCCGGATGCCCAAATCAGAGCAAATAAGAATCACTGAGCTATTGGGAAGGAATCTGCTGCTACAGAAATGGTGCCATTGACTTTGCCAGCAGCATGCTGAGCATCCTACCAAACCATTACTTTTGCATGGACCTCAGGGAGCAATGTAGAGTACTTGCTTTAAGATTTAAAATGAAAAGTCGTTCCAAGATGCTTGTCGTTCAAAGTCTTATGTCCATACAGGCCACGGTGTTGGCTGTGTCCAACAAGTGAGCCCTGGAATACTAGCTGCCTCCAATCAAATGATCTCTTCCTTGTTTGTCTGCTGGTTTATTTTTCGTGTCCATTCTAAACTCTTGTTCTGAGGCAAACTTCATCCTTATTTGTGGGACCAATGATCTTCTTGTTTGGAAAATTGGTCAGAAGTTCAGTAACAAATTATGCTGCTTTGTTTGCCAAGCCACTTTGGCAAGATCAAATCATGTTGCCACAAGAGATAGCAACACCTCCACAAGCTGAATTGTGTCCTTCTGCTTACATAATGGGGAGAGCATAAGCAGAAACAAAGCTGTCTTTGCAGACAATGAGACCAGAGATCTACAGCAAATGAGAGTCAAAAGACACATTGAGATTTTTAATTCAGGGCAATGCCCACCTTTCAGAGTCTTTCATACTTCTTTTTTTTAAGAAAACAATTATTAGACATTTCCTTTTTTCTTTACTCCCATCATATCCCTCAATACTCCCCATGCTTTAATTGTTTAATGATTGATGCAGGATTATTTTCATTCTCTTAATTACATTTGCAAACGCATATTTGATTTGGGGACTAGGTCATCATTCCTCCTGAATTTAAGATACATGTTGATCCATTCATCCTTCAACATATTTTATTTCCAAACACCTTTGTTCTTTTGACTTAATTCAATATAATTAGTTTTCTGGCATAAAATGAAAGACCATGGTTTTGATTAGATGTTAGCTGCTTGATGGGTTATTTGCAAATGTTTAATCTTATTCACAGCTTTTCCTAATCAATATCTGGCTTTTTTACTTCTGTTTGCTTTCTCATAGTAGTATCTGCCCACAAAACCATCTCCAGAGTCTTTCAGATGTTTTCTTCTCACTGCGGACTCTGTCTCCTTCAGAAACTCTTACTTCTCTTGCAACATATGGAGGATCAGATGGAGTTTTAGAGCTCCTCTCAACACTGCCTTATTATTATGGTATGTGTTGCCTTGGTATTCATAGTCTGTGAAATCAGAAGGAGAATGACTTGCTGACTTTCATATTTGACAGCTTATATTGTTTGAGAGGAAAGTCTGAATTTACTTTTGACTTACCATCAACTAAAGACAATCAGTCTTTTTACCCTATTTCTGTCTGACATTTAAATCCTAGGAGCCTCTCTTCTCTCAATGATAACATGTTTTCAGAATCTTTCAACACTTTCTTAATTGCTAAAATTTGCAAACAAGAGAAACACCCATGCCTAGCTGTTCGCCAGCAGTTCCCTTGGTCAGGCTTTTTCAATCTGTTGTCTTCTAGTGTTTTCCTCCTCAGATTTTCAAGGGGAATGGAGAAGATTAGAGGGTTATCCAGAGGTTACATTCAACTGTTTGTTCATTAGATTCCTGGCTCACTTAGTTGTCCAAAGGAGTTCCTGAACATATGAATGATGTTGTTAAATTACACAAATTTTTTCATACACACAGTTTCTCTGGGCTGATTCCTGTCAGGCTGAGAAAAGCAGGAGCCAGTTTGAAAACCTTCAAGGCCTTTGCTGAGGGAGACGCCGCTAATTATCATCCTTTTCTGAGTTTACTTTTCTCATTTGCTTACCTTGAACATAGGGATGGAGCAGAGCTTTGGAAGCCGGACAAATATCAATCAGCCTGTTCAGCATTACAGCTCCACAACTCTTTGCTTACTTCGCTTGTGAGATGCTACTAGATCTTTCTGTAATATTTGAAATTACTAAGCAAAAGCTTTTGTTAAAGATCAAAAATTCTGGTGCTGGCCTGTCTGTGGAAACATACGCTTGAATTTTTCTCAGAATGAGACACACAGTATCTTGGGCTTGGTATTGTATTCCTACACTACTTAAGTTGGTATGAATTGGCCTAAAATTCTATCCAAGCAACATATTCTTTCTATGCTCTTTGTGGGCTATGTCGTAATTTTTCTTAGTGTAAATCATGAGCTGGTGGCATGTATTTCTTCTGCAATATGGGTAAAACCCCACACGAAATAAATGACATGATTTTGCATTATTTTGGGACCCTGAGCAACCTGATCTAGTGGGTGGCATCCCTACCCATGACAGGGGGTTGAAACCAAATGATCCTTAAAGTCCCATCCAGCCCAGGACTTCCTGTGATTCTATGATTCTGATTCTTCCTCTTTCATGCCTACTAGCTGAACACCTCTGATGGAGGCCTGTTGCTTTAAGTTAACAAGAATTTCTTTGGAGATTGGGGAATGCCTATGAGATTTGCTCTAAATATGGCAGTGACAACTGGGAAGAGCTCTACTCTTCTCTGAACCAGCGCTGGCAGTGCCACTGACCAGCAGAAGATGACAGGGGAAAAATGCAAGACTAGGGCAATGGAGTAGGGTCTTGTCTTTGATGGAGTTTCCTGGCCTCAAGTGGCTGCTGCCCCAGGACTTCCTTAGCCTAAAGCGAGTCTTGAAATTTGACAGCTTTGGGTGACTTTTTCTTTTATTTGTCTATTTAGCTTTTTGAGCCTGTATAAATGTCCAATACACACAAAATACTGGCACAGGGAGCTTGATTTCTTAACTGTCCATTGCATGAAAAAATGCTTCACTTTCTTTGGTTTGAGTCTGTTTCATTTAATCCCATGAAAGAAAATAATCTCCCTGCTTCTTGCCTTTTTGAATTCTCCCTGTGACTCAGGCCCACTCTACAGACCTTTGCCACAACCATTCCCTTTCACTCTGTGGTCTTCCTCACTGCTCCTCTGAGCAACACAGCCCGTCCTTCCTACTGAAATCCCCTGTCCCACCTGTGTGACACAGGAGCAAAGTGTGGCAGATCTTACTTTGCCTCAAAAGGGGATGGTACATCCTCAAGGCATGACATGGCACAATCCCATGCAGAGACACTACACAGGTCCCCAAAGCCATACAGCCAGGTTAACACTGCCTCTTGCAAGGGCTAATTAACTCAGGACTAATTAATAGCATCACAGCACACTGACACAGCTATCCAGAGCTTGCTCTCTTGCTGCTTGCTTGGGGATCTCCTCACGGCGTGGGTCTCCGCACAGATACATCCTCAGGACACTGCCTGCATGTAGCCCAGAAACTGGGAGGTGACACTGCAGACTTGATTATCTCCACTCGTTTACAGTACTTTTAGCTCTGAGCAAGTATGCTGAAGTTATTGAAGTTACAATGGTATCTTACCAGTGAAATACAGGAGAAAAATCGGGTACAAAAAGCTTGTGTATGCTTGCATGCATATACAAATGTATGGATTGCAAAAAAAACAGTGATATTAAAGTCACAAATTCAATAGATCGGAGGATTTCTTTTCAACTGTCTGTGCACAGGATAAAGACCTCTCATTTACATGTTTATGCACCCAAGTTTCCTCAGGACATCAGTGGGTATGTAAAGGGGACATCAGCCATAATGTGAGCAGTAGCATAACGTTTTTCTTTACCCTGGGTGCTCAGCTGGAAGCTCTAGATGCTGGTTGCTGCACGCTGTTCACACCTGCCACAATGGACAAAAATATTAACTTCCCCCAGACCTGTTTTTGGTGCTGCTGCCCACAGGATCTGTGCAGCATACAATCAGCACAAACAAATGCCATCTACACCCTGTGAGCTGAGGCAGGCAGCCTTAGCTGGGGACACAGGAAGGCATTGTCAACACCCTTTTGACTTGTGAGCCACTGAATCTTTTTCATTGATGGAACAGACCACATAAAGGGAACTTCAACTCATTGAAAATTCTTTCTTCTGTTTCATTTTGTATATCTTCAGAATCCATCTCTTGGCCCAACCAAACATGGTCTCCCTGCTTGCTCACTGCCTACTGTTTATTCTTGAGACCTAGAGTCTAGGACCAGTTTCCATCTTCCAGAACCCCTATGTCTTTCCTAAGTACCCTTTCTTTCACCCAGTCATTCCCAGGGTGATTTGAAAGCAATGGCAAAATGTGCACTTCAAGCTTTAACCAATATTTCTATTTCTTATCCCAAGCATTTCTCTCAGTATGAACACTCTTCTGGCCTTATTTTCATGCCAAAGAAAAGGCACACACATTGAAGTAATTTGCCATTATGAGGCAGATATGTTTGCCCCTTGCAGTGGTTTGGGGTGCTGCAGGTGAACTTTGGGAACAACTGGCATCTAGGTGCAGCCCAGTGCACCTCCAGGATGCTACATCCTGCACTGAGATGTTATCTATTTAAACAATTTGAAGTTAATTAAGAGTATTGGCTTGGAACTAAATCCAGAATCTCACACATCTGTGTTCCCTTCTCAGAAAAGAGGCAGCTTAAAGAGTGCCTGAAGCTAAACATATTATTTTTTACCTTGCTAAAAAGTTGGGGTTTTTTCTTCTCTTTTAACCTACATTGCGAGATGCCTACGAACAGCTTTTTAAAATGCAGGGTGATTTTTTAACTGATAATGAAAATTATTATTTCGTATGCAATTTAACTTCATGTAACATCAGACTGCATAATTTAAAGTGAGTTTTCTTCATATACATAACATCATAACATTGCAAGACTCGGAGTCTCTAGCGTATTTAAATGCCTGTTGGTGAGGGTTCGCTTTAGATCCAAATCTCCAGCATCCCAAACATGCTACTCGAGCCTCATGATAGCTAAAACTAGTTTCAATGGAATCTTCTCCAGCAGGCAGGTTAGGTTTTGCTTACCCTGTTCTAAATCAGATGCACTATGATTTATATGTCTGCTATGAAAATGGCTTTGATCACACCTCTTCATGCCACTTTCACCCAAGCAGTCTCAGATGTTGTGAGCCCCAAATGATTTGTTCAAAGGTCTTAAAGAAAAGGTAAAAACTGCAACATCGGATTTTCAGGCATTCAATTGTCAGCTCTAATTTGCAATTTACACTTTACATCATATTCATCATGGACCACTTTATTTTTACTTACAAAACTATTGTTCCAAAACAATAAAATATATTAAGGGGTTTTTTTAGCTTATAGAGGCACAAGTGGTAAAGCGCAGCACTAATAGCACATTGGTGAAAGAGCAACATGCTAAAAGGTTCAACACAAGCAAAAGAATGTACTTCTTCACCCTAAATATGGCTACACTGGGCAGCTCCTTATGACAGAGCAGAAGCTAAAAAGCCACATAGGTAAAAAAAATATCATTAGGAAAATTCATGAAACTAAATTATCAAGTATTAAGTGTGAGAGTATCAACTTGCTCAGGAAGACCATGAGCTGGCAAAAGCCATCTGTCACATGTGGTATAGAGGGATGCATGAACCCTTCATCAAGCCAAACTACCTTTGTTCTCACATCCTCATGATCCCAGGAAAATGAAAGTATAGTTTCTAGCCTGATCCCTACAATTTTGAGATGGAATAGTCTATTGACTTACCAGATGAAATTTAAAATAAAATTTCAAGGATATGGTTGCCCATATGAAAGCAGTACAGCAGCAGCAGCTATATGAAGATGTAAGGATCTGAACAGCAAAAGCAAACCCTCCAAAGTGCTTTTAACTTGGAGGAGCGAATAATGAGCTGCATGCCCATGATGGTGACACAGGGATGGTAAGCAAGCAAGAAGCTGATAATGGTGAACTTGAAGGTGAGCAGAAGTAAATGTGACTGAATTAACAGAGCTGTAAGCTACACAAAAATAAACCAAAACAAACATAGCATAGTGCAAACATCAACAGGAAAGACTTAATTCAGGCTTCCCTGTTTTCTCAAGTGGAAAAAACATTGCTGTAGGCCCGCATTTTGTCAGCACCCACACAAAGGAGCTGAAGGAAATAACATTTGCTAGAGGCAGGAGGGAGTTGGATGAGTTGGGAGATTGGAGGTGAAGAAGATGTGCAAAATGTCCCCTCTCTGACCCATCTGTGCCACGTGTCACGCTAAAATTCCTCTCCCACCATGTCACACTAAGGACGCCTGTGCTGCAGCAGTAGTAGAGGCTGAAATGGGCTGCTAAGAACAAACTCAGTTTCATCTGTCATTTTTTCACAGAGAATCTCTTTGGTGTAGATTCATGCTGGGTCTCACCTATACTTTAGGTACCGATGTTCACAGCATCTCTGTAGAACACTGATCACTTACCAATGTGCAAGCTGCTTTGGAATTTGGAACAATTAATAATTACAATTAACTGACACTGTATAAACATCTGTATAAGCAGATTCATGTTATTCATCATCGAAGGATTAGGATATATTCCATTTCAGACTATCATTCCTCAAAGGCTGAACCAGAAATAAGAAAACCATTGTTCTTCTGTTGTATTAAAGACACCACAGAGATTCCTCATCCTGCCCTCTAATGTGTGGCATTGATAAATACAGGACAGAGAGAAAGCAGAACAAAACAGGAGGCTAGGATTCTCTGCACTGCTCAGATTTTGGTAGCAGAATATCCATAATACCTGGGGCATGTTCAGGGTTGGTTGATGAATGCACAAGGCAGGGCTTTCAGATATGGTTGTTGTTCTGTATTAAAGCATGATGACATCAGGAAAACAGCTAAATGTGCAGGTGGCTTGGACATGGGCAGAGCTTCTTCTGCAGTGTCCAGGTCTGGGGTGAGTGAGGGTCACTCTTACAGCAGGTACAGCAAGGTGTAACCCTGCAAAGAGAGACTGTGTCAAACCAAAATTAGTCCTTCCCTCATGGAAATTTGGAGGGCCCATGGGTGGACAAGGGACTCCTCTTCAGGCTGAAGTAGAAGTGGAGGTTGTGTGAAGTGTCCACTGAAGAGAGAAGATATTCACTTCCTTTTTCTGTGCCCCATTTAACAAAACAGCATACTGAACAAGATATCCGTATTCAGGAGGCATGATATGAAACCTGAAAAACCATTAAGAATCATCTTTGGTGAGCTTCCTTGCTTTCCTTAAGTTTGCAGAGCTGTTTTTAACTCTTCAGCTACTGGTGTTAACTAGTCCCTGTCACTAAGCACCTCGAATCCTTCAAGACACGTGCGTTTTTGTGTATGCTAAAATTCAATCATCTGTGGAATTTCCTTTTTCTAAAAAATTTAAACATAATGATTATAGCAAATATTCACTGCCAATTTTAAATACAATATGATTTTGTGAACAGGGACAACTAGGAGACTACTTCATGATGGTTGCTCTAGGCTGAAGCATAATTAATTTAGTGTGAAAAACCTTTCCCAGATTTTTAAGGCTGTAGCTACAGAAAAGTAAAATAAAGTCAGAGGGTGACTGACTTTTGTGCTTGTGTCATTATCCCACCAGCCAGTGATAGGGAGATATTCCTAACAGCAGATATTCCCTTGAGTGTGTGAAGCCTAGTATCTGTTTTCTCAGCTGCCAGTCAGGGGGTGCCACCTGTGCACCATTTTTTTTTTTTCCTCCACTTCCACCTCTGTCCACCACAGCAAGGCAGGGGCTTTATGCCCTCCATCCAAGGGTAGTGGAAGCTGCTCGTATGAGTCTTCATCAGCGTGATGGAATGGTTCACGGGCTGGCCCTAAAGGCACATTTGGAAAGCAGGTGAGGAGGTGCTTGTGTTTGTCACTATTTCTGTCATAGGCAGACTCCTTTGCAAAATTAATCACACAGGAGGGGAAAAGGAAAGTAATGGCTTACTGAATCTCTCACTATATATTAAAAATATAAAGCACAAGAGGGAACAGCTTGCATATTCCTCCCCCAGGTTACAGGTTTAAAACCAAAGCTCTCAGAGATGAAAAAAGTGAGATCTTGGCTCCTCCTGCCCCTCCCCTGTGCCAGTGGCTGCACAAGAAGTTGGAGAGGTGGTTTGGCCAGCAGGGCTGGGATTTCAGCATCTCTCTTGCAAGCGTGCATCTCACACACATTAGACACTTCTCAGGCTGGGAATCATCACAGACCCAGTCTGGAAGCAGCACATGTGAGTGCTTAGGCACCCAGGCCCTGCATGAAGGACCACATACGTGAGGATGCTGTGTCACATCAGCATGGCTGGTGTCCCCAGCACTGAGCTGGCTCCCGTCCTTGAGTTTAGCAACCTGTTAAACCTCACAGACCTCAGCTGGCATCCAGGTCTCCATGGCTGCTCCCTGAAGGAGAGCACAAGTTTCTGGCTGAGTTTCTGTGCAGCTCAATTAATATTTCTAATTGCCATGGTCACTTTCCAAGGGGACTCAAGGAAACAAGTTGAAGCCCAAAACAAACCCTGCTAGACTTCTTTCAAGCAGCAGTGCCTGCTCCACAGGACACAGAGGTTGAGAGGCAGAGTTCATTGGGTACAAATAGTCATTCCTTAGTGTTGTTGACCTGGCTAGGGCTCCAGGAAAGAATGAGATCTAATGACTCCAGAAATAACCTTTGAAAAGTCTCCTGGTGTCTGTTAAGAAAGTACAGCAGAAATGTAGTAGTCTGCTTCTCCAAAAATAAAATACAAACCCAGAGAGGTGTTTGGGGTTTTTTTTTCTCCATTATTTCTCTCTTAAATCTTCCTTTTCTTCTTTTATAGAGAATGAACTTATGCTTACCAGAAATGTGTCATTCAGCAATATTTTCTAGTCTGTTGAATGACCTGTTTCATCTAAGAAGGTGGGAACAGATCCCACAGGGGTCAATCTGTACTGTGTGACCAGAGGCACAGGTGAGCTTCTGGGTTGGGAGATCCAAACTCAATCTTCAGGTAATGGTTGGGGCTTATCTCATTTTCTCTCTCTCACCCCTTGTTTTTGCTGTAGGAAGACTTGGATCACCAGGAGAGGGGGAGCTGTGGCATCCTTCAGTCAGAACCTCAGCTGAATGATGATAAGACCAGAGCTTGTAGCCAAGCTGAGATCTCCTGTATTCACAGCCCTAGATAGCCCACACTATCCCCAAAACCAATCCCTTTTTAACCTGTGTTCTTCTGTACATCTTTTCTACCAACTGTGATGCCAGTTTTGCTCCTTTTTTGTTATTAGTTGTACGTCAAAATACTTGTTGTATTTTATATACATTTCAGGTCATGGACCAATATTTTTTTTGAGACATTTGTAGTCTCTCAGTATTGGAGGAATCCAACACGAAGTAACATTAAAGATGCTTTAGAAGTGATACGCATCTTTTTTAAAGATGGGGGGTACTGCAACCAATGCTTCCCTGTTGAAGGCTCAGTAGCCCAATGATGGCCATGTTAATTTCCTGTGCTGATGACACCTTGAACACAGAAGGACATTAGCAAATACTTGATTTTCCAACTGGTGTCACAGTAACATTTTCGCTTTAGAAAGCTTCCCTCATCTCCTTGTCCTGAGTTTATGTTTGTGGAAAAGAACCTGAATTGATCAGGTATTTGGTCTGTGTATTCAAATCACTCTGAGAATCTCCAGCTACCGTGGTCAGTGAGATGTTTCACAAGCCATGCATGGAAGGGGAAGAATCAGCTGTTGGACTGAACAGCCAGTATAGGCAAAGCTGAGAGGAAAGGAAGAGGACATGGGACTTCCTGCCTCCTCCTGTGTTTTCCACCTGTAGGCTTCATTGTCCCAAGTCTCTTACTGCCCACAACCTGTGCTTAAGCAGCTCACCTATTTTGTCTGCAAACAGACAATGGAAACCAGTCAGAGAAACAGCTGTAATCCCTGCCTGACATTTTTTGTCACCTCTGTAACTTCTCTGTAGCGTGACAGGTTGCTAGAGAGGTACATCTGTCAGTGTGAAGAAAAAAAAATGGTGAGGGTCTCTCACTCTGGGCTTTGTGCAATTTCCTGGCTGGAGTCCCAGGGAGGCTGCAGCTCTCACAGCCCAGCCACAGCCACAATGTGTCTTGTCTCCCAGGTCAGATACACAGTCGACAGTGCTTCCTGTGCTTCTTTTGTTCCACACTCATTTCCTGACCTGCAACGCTGTGCTCCGTGGGGACGTTGCACGTATCAAAAATGCAGGGTGAAAGTTGTCTAGAAATGGAGACAGGTTGTTTTTGGCAGGAGGCCCTTGAGCCAGAAACATTTTACCAGAAGAAATATGGTCGATATTTATGGAAAGTAGGATTCTACTTTCAATGGGGCTTATGTTCATAAGTCACTTAAGGCCCTTCTAAAAATCCCACTAATAATTCTTAAATTAAGCAAGTCAGCATTTCCATGCAAGCTGAAGAACGAAGCACTGTGTCCCACTTGTGAATCTGAGCTAAGCAACTGAAGAGCCAAAGAAATCTTCAGAGGCTTGGCATGATCACATGGAGTGCTTGTACATTTTTTTATGTGCAGTATGTGACATGCATCACTCAAAAAAGCCTAAAGAACCATCACATTCCAGCAAGTACTGGAGAGACCTTGGCAAAGTGTATTATCTGGCCTCTTGTACTCACAGTGTAAGATTTAATGACTGCTGATTCATAGTCAAGCCGGATTGCAATAATTTTCAGAAAATGTCCAGAGCGATAAAGGGTTCTGCCATTAGAAATATATCTTCGCAAGACTTGATCCCCATCCCGGATGGTTCCTGTTTTCAACTTATGGTGCAAAATAGCCCATTAGAGTAGTCTAAATTTTCTTTGGGTATTTTGCAGGATGTTACATCAAGTCCAGAGAATCCCAAACCAATCTAGGTCAAGCGAGTTGCTAAAATAATCTTCCAGACCACCACAGACACACTCAAGATAGTAAAGGAGTCTGAGTACTGACTGCCTGGGGAGCAGTTCTGTTATGAAGGGCCTGGGGATCCTGGTGGACTTTAGGCTAAGCATGAATTCACAATCTACTGTGGATTCCACTGACAACAAGGCAGGCAGGCAGCATGCTTGGCTGTGCTCACAGGAGCAGAGGTAGGGTGTCAATGGAAGTGATTACTCCCCTTTACTTGGCACTTGTTGGACCACAACTGAAATACTGTGCTCAATTTTGCCCCCTACCCCAGTTCAAGAAAGATGTTGGACTGAAGTGAGATCAGTGGATTGCCACCAGGACAGCCAGGGTTGGAACACTTCCTGAGGAAGTGGGGCTGGTTCAGCCTGGAGATGAGATAGCTTTGGGAGCATGTGATAGCTACCTACTAAAGCCTTGAGCAACTGCAATGATCCCATGATAGTCAAGAGCATTATCAGCTGCAATTGTATTATAAATGCCCCTGAAATCCCAGCTTGGAATCACCCACCCAACTATTAATTGGGTAAGTTTCAAGAAAGCCATCACTGGTTGCTGGTAGACCACTTAACCACAGAACTGCTCCTCTCTCATTAAAAAATATCACTAGATGGAGAAAGTGATGGAAATTAATTTTTGCAATGACTGCAGTTGGTAAAATGACTTCTTAGACTCAACAAAGCACAGGTCCCTTTACAGTATGAGTTAAGGAGGCAGGAAGCAAAGCTTTCAAGTTTTCCCTCAGCTCTCAGACCACCTCCAGTGGCAAACTCAGTGATGCTATCCCACAAGCACATAAAGGAAGTGAACACAGAAGGTAGTGTAACAGGATCCAGTCTTCTGAACAGCATTCAAAAAACTTCCTCCAGCTCTTCTAATGACCAACGGTGGTCAAACACTTAAAATACCTGCCAGATGTTTCCAACAATGAAGAAAATGGGATAAAGTAGGGAGCTGATGGACATAAATCAGTGTTTGTAGCTGTATAAGAGTGCTCTCCAGTGGTAACAGTACTCTTTCCCTTGATGAGTGATTCAAACCATGCATTGCCAAGAAAGAAAGAGCCCACTTGTTGAACATGACTGGTTTTGGTAACCTTGGCAAGAGCTGGAAGGATAAATAGGTCATGCCTGTGGAACTACAGTCTAAAATAGCAAAGATCTGAAGCTGTTTCACAAATGGGAACAAAAGTACTCTGATGTGAAAAAGAAAAGAATGAATGAAATTAAAAAATGTCCCTGTTACTTTTAGAACTGCATCTGGAAGAGAGAAGAAGTTTCAAAAGAGAAAGATATCACAGTTTTAGGAGAAAAGATAAAAGGATAAAAAAATAAGGAGGCTTTTCTGGTAATATCTATAGTACTACTATATGGTAGCTTGCATACAACAACATAAAAAGCCCCAACATTGTCACAGTTTAGAGTTCAAATGAGAGAAGAACAATTTAAAAAAAAGCAACCAAACAAAAAAATCATTTACCCAAAGGCATGCGGCTGCAGTGGTAGTTGTTCTTAGCTGTGACTATTGGGTACACAAAAAAGTAAGGACTATTTCAGGAAGCAGCTAAGAAAGAGGAGATGCCCATGAAATCTCAAGCCCACACCAGTGAGCAAGAAGAAACAACAGAATGATGGAGGAAAAGAAAAAGAGGCTCTGAGGATGTAGCAAGTAGGAATTCAATTACAGTGGTAACCAGCACTTAGAGAAAAGCAGAAGGAGGAAATATGTAGCATCTGTGAACAAGGAGGAAGGTACTGAGGAGCAAAGTTCTAGCATTTCTGTGTTATTTTGAAAAAGAGCAGGATGAGGTATCTAGCTAAACTAGGAAGTATGTTTTCAGTGGAGCTGGCCATCACAATCCTGTGGAAACATGGGATGACATATTTTTCTCTCAGTTTTGTTGCCTGTGAGTTAGGAACCTTCAGGACAAAGATAAAGCCATAATATGGATGAGGTGAAGTGAAAACTGAGCTAATCTGAGGCAAACAGGTCAACATCAGATTTAGTCATGGGACCTAATGCCACTTTGTATTCCACACTGTTCTAGTAAATTCACATTTCTCAATAATCACAGAGTCAAATGAAAAGCAAAGCATAGCTAAAGAAAGAAAATACAATTTTAGGAAGGCTTCCATTGACACATCAAGTGAGGCAGGTTTAGGCAGCATTCCTGATATCAGAAACACTCTTATGGAGATTGCTTGCTAGAAAAGGACAAGGCTACTAAGTCTGAAGCTCTTACCTCAAACCTAGTGTAAACAGGGACGTTTATGTGCTACAGTGGATCACAGCTAACAATCTACCCCAACACTACAGGAAAGATAATTTCCCTTTCAAGGGGATAATTAATTTCCCTTTTAAAGTATAATTAACTTCTCCATATCCTAGATGACTGAAATTTCTTTTAGACCCTGACCATGCAGGTTAGGTTTACTTATATACTTGCCTTTCATGACATACCTCACTGTTCTGATGATCTACAGCTACAGTTCTTAATTTTTAATCACTTGCTAAATTAGACACTATATTGGCAGCATTTTGTCCACTGCAAATAGCTTTCAGCTTTTTTTTTAATATTGAAAAGCAGGAATTGTTATCTTTTTTCCTACTGTTGAAGAAGGCCAAGACTGAGATTAGCCATTAGCTTTACTAAAGCCAAATTTTAGTCAAAGAAATGCAGAAATTGCAGTTTCATAATCCTTCCAAGAAGGGAGTTACATTATTCATGTGACTGCTAAATATATTTGCCATTATTTTGTTCATGTGAATGCATTCTTGAGCCACTCCACTCAAGATTTTTGTCAGTTTCAGATGCAAAGGCATAGTATTAAAATATTTCTGTTGTAATTTGAGTTGTGTAATAGTTCTATACAGTAGAGCCATTACCAAAGATAACAACAGCAATACTGCTGACACTGATTGGTGTGTTCTGTGTTCATTCTTTTCATACCGTTCTTTGATTTCCTACAAGCCACTTTGGCAAGCAGCTACCAGACTTGAGTTTATCCAAAGGGTTAATAACAAATTGTTATTAACCAAATTTTCCCAAATACTTCTCAGATTCTGAGGCACAACTGATTACTTAAAAGGATTTAGTAGACTATGCCTGCTGTTAAGTCTAAGAAGAAAGATAATCTGTTATATTTTAAAGTGTATTCAAGCCTATAAAACCACTGGTCTTCAGGGATGGGTGTTCTTCGTTTCAGATATCATGCCAAACTGACATTTGGGAGAGATTCTGTCTGAGATGAAGTATAAATGAGGGGATTTTATGAGAGATACCAGAGAGCCTTTAACAGAGAAGTATGTCCACAGACCACTTAAGCAGAAATCTGTCTTTACACAATGTTGTTGGTACTCCTACATCCTACAGTGGTATAATCTCCAGCAACAGCAGCAGAAAGATTTTTCTGGCTTTTGCCTTCACTGGTGGAGCAGCCAGCCATGTCAGATTGCATAACACTGTTGTATGTCTACTACGTGCTGGGTGGAGATGACAAAGTTATCCTGCTTGTTTTGTTAGCCAGAAAGCTTCAGACAAAGCTATTTCCATATAGAAACTAGGTTATTATCAGAGTGGATATATGCTGCTAAAAGACCACCAAAGCATTTGTTAAAGAAGCAATCTGGGAAAATAAATTAGTTTTTGATAAAAAATGAAGGAGGTAATTTTAGAAAAGGTAAATGCCTGTAAGATGCCATTCTTTTGGGTTGAAGTCAAGAAAGTGTGCAACAGTTAGTTGCCTCAAGCTAGGAGCCAGTGCAAACACAGAACTGACACAGGCCAGAAATAAGAGCATTCCTGGGCTGCTGCAATACCTGCATTTTCATCAGGTAGTGTGGTACAGCACTGAGAGAAACTATCACCATTATGATGCTTTTTTTCTGAGCATTTCTGTCAGAAGATCACAGTATCAGTCAAAACCCAATCCTACCTGCCATGTCCAAGAACCCCCACACTGTTTCTGAGGCAAGCTGATGGCCAGAATGAGCCCTAAGGGCAGCCAAAATATATGCCTGCCTTTACGTTATTAGGTTCTGGTCAGTTCCATAAAGAAAACTCATGGCAGGGACACCCCATCCCATCTCACATAGTTTAAAACCGAGGAACAGGGGAAGAGGACAGTGATTTTCCCTGAATGATCACCAGACTTTTGGGTCTGACCTAAAAGGGATGTGTGCCATTTATCTGATTGCAGGGCTTTTCCCTGCAGATTGGCAGAAAAAAGTCCCCCCGGCTTATTTCCCACCTTTCTCCCATTGCCTTTCTGTTCAGTAATTATAAAAACTCTTCTATTCAAGGAGAAACTGCTGTGCTTCATAGCACCGGCTGGAATGACCCTTGAAGGCAGGACTTGTGAATTCTCACATCAGCGCTACTGTGTCACCTTCTCTGGTCTCCTGACCCAGCCCTCACCTGTCTGGATAGGGGTCCACCAGCTCCCAGACCCTATTTCCATATGAGTCCAGAAAAAACAAGGCACTGTGTTCAGTGTAAGATCCAACACTTAAACCACAGACTCATCTGGCATCTGCTCTTGTTTTCAAGAAAGCTCCTAGCGTGTTTTTTCTCATTCACCAAGAGTTTCCCAAGCCTCATTCACCTTGATGGCCTCCTTGCTCCTTATGGCTAGAAACTAAGACACCTCAGCTGCCCCTGTAGAACACTCATACCTTTGTGCTCCTGCTCCTGCCAGGAAATCCACCCTGCTCCTATGTCCTTCTCCCTCATGGGACCTTCCCTGCTCCTGCCAGTATGCACAGTCCGGCCAAGCTCATACTGTCCTAGTCTTTCCACTTACTTGGCTTAAATGCACTGTGACTGAATTAATCACTGAAGCTCTCCTACTGATTCTGCCATCCAAACTGCACCAAACCAAGCCACTGTCATGTTTGGAAAATTATCATCAATAAATGGCCAGTCTTAAACACCACTTTCAACCAGCAATGCTGTCTCTTGACCAGTCACCCTGTTGTCATATAAGTTTTCTGGGCATAGATTGGTTTCTGAGCATGAAATGATCCTTCTCAGAAGCATGAAGTGGGAGGTATCAAAGGAAACTAGCAGGAAGCAGGTTCAAAACACTCTACAGGAAGGGCTTCTTACTCCAAAATGTGGCCAATTTGAAATGTCTGCAGGGTTTCCTGGGGAGATTGTGTTTTTTCATGGCAGACAAATGCATTGAAGATTAATAAATCTGTGGAAAGTACACTTGGTCCAGGAAGTCCTGTGCCATTAATGGCTGGAGTTTGGGAGAGCACTTGGTGGAGGTATCATTTAATATGCTTTTGTGAGCTTCTACTTTTGGCTACTGGCAGAAACACGACACTGGGTTGTACAGACATTTGGTCTGATCCAGTATGGCCTTTCTTAGGTTCTCATGTTAATTTGTCCCAGACACATGTACCGAGACAGCAGGGAGCCTCACAGCATGGCTGGAGGCAGAGAACTTTATTTTCCAGGCCTTGTGCTCTGGGGATTAGATTAGAAACAGATTACAGCTGAAGGATCCCTGAGCAGACATGGACTGTGCCAGTTTGAGAGCTGGGCACAGGATAGCTGTTGTGCCCAGAGTAATTATCCTGGCAGAGCTGGGCTGACATGGCTAATAAATAAGAGATGTTTGAGCAAGCAGTTCTTTACAGCTTGCTCCATCTTCCTCTCTGCAGAGGAGTGAGTTGGACTGTACAGGCATGTCCTCAGTTGTTTTCACCACTTAGTCCTCTGCCCCAGGGGACTTTGCACCGGAGACCTTAGAAACACTCAGAGATGCAGAGTGGAAAACATGACTTTCCATAGAAGTCCACTTATTTAGTGCCTTCCCAAGAAACCCCAGAAGACTTCCAGGCTAACCAGTAAGGCTCCCTGCCTTCTTGCCACCCAGATGCTGCTGCTGCGAGAAAAATGTATCAACAACTCAAGAAGAATCCTCAGCCTCACCATGAAAGAGGCTCGCTGCCAGAGAGGAGGGAGACAGGAGCAGGTCTAAGGGAGGGTTTTACAAGAAAGGATTCAGGGAGGAGGAGCAGGAGTCATACAAGGAGTTGAACTTTCTGACCCTTTCATGAGCAACCTGGGGAAAGTTTTGGCACAGAGACAAGTCTGCATGCAATTTGCAGTGTTGTGAAGAAAGGCTCCTCTCCATAAATAAGCCCCTCTTCTATTGTGGATTAGACAGAACTGAAGAGTGTCTTGCTTGCATATTGCTCAGTCAGGCAGCATTTCAACAGAGCAGAAAAACAGTCTCTTTTTTTTTTTTTTTTTTCTCTTCATTCCCCTTCAAGAAGCAGGCTGAGTGTTTGAAAGTTCTGTGGTTTGGTTTGGAGTTCAGTCATCCCTACAGAGAACTTGTTCTGCCAATCTCTACATACATGTCAGCCTAAATAGCAACAGATGTACAGTACCTTAGATGTATAAAATTTTCATAAAATATAACAAACGCTGTTTTTCCACTTGGGATGAGTCATTAACCATATGCTTATGATACTGCTCTTTTCAGGGGAAGAGCTGAAATCCTATGTTTGGGCTAGACAGAGTCCAGTCCTGTGAGGTTTCCCAAGTGAAAGAGCAGGACCCCTTGTAGCCCAGTTCCCCTAAGTTCCCTTGGGACCCTGCAGACAGACAAGTCACAGGTCTAATGTTTTCAGCTTCTTTCTAGGAGCAATGTCTTCTTTGGGGTACACAATCCAGACTGCTAGTGAGGGAAGAGTAGTACCCCACTGTAGGTCTGCAAAAACCTGCCAGCATGTAAGTGGGCAAGCAGGGGACATCATTCCAGGGGGCATCAAAGCAGACATGGTCTCATCACACTTTCTGTGCTTCTGAAGGCAGGGAGGGTGTGCCTGAGGCACGGAGCTACTTGGAGTATAACTAGGGGAGATGCAGAGCTGCACACAGTCCTCTGTGGGGGCAGTACCCTTACAGACACAGTCATTTGGACCATTCCCCCTCCTATGAGCAGGAATTAATTGAAAATGCTCTCAGATAATTTTTTACATGATTTGGAGATGGGCCTGTTCTGCCTCCCATTGCAGCTGGCAGAGATTTCCCCCCACCTCAGCAGGAGCGGAAACAGTCTTTGCTGCTGCAAAATATGTCCTCTGCCTCCAGGGTTTTTTGCTCACCGAGCCTTCCCTCCAGGTTAGCTGTATGTGCAAATAGGAGTTAATCCCCTGGCTGAAATATTATTTAAAGAAAGAACTTACTAAATGCTGCTCCACTGGGGTTTAAGGAGGTTATATTTTAGCTCATCAGCAAAACCAGAGCTGAGCCTAGAAAAACAGCAATCCATGAATATAAACAGGAAAGTGATAGTTGAACTTTGCTATGTATTCCAATCCCTCATATATAAGTTGTACAAATGTAGTCACTTATTTTTAATTTTAACAACAACTCCAAATTTCACTTCTAGTCTGTATATCAGGAACATCAATCCAGCTCCCAGTGAGCTGTACTAGCAAAACTATGTCAGCTTCCCACAGAGGTGTCCATTCCTGTGTCTTCTTGGTCTTAACCTTCATGTAATCTTGGCATGATGTGAGGAAATGGCCACTGGGAATTCAGCTGGGGAAGAGCTCACAAACCTAGTCAGAATTTTTGCACAACGAGGAGCATTGCCAAGTCCATCCTGTGCATGCACAAACTTTACTTTAGTGTCTAGGAAGAGCCACTAACCTGGAAGAAAAATTTTCCCAGGAGTCCAGATAATGGCCCAAGTGAACCAGAGGAAACAGAGAAGTGTCTAGTGCAGAACAGCTAGATCCACTTGGCAGTTCCTAAGATGGAGAAATCTGAAATAGGTGCAGCATAGGTAAAGAAAAACATTTCCTAGCAGTACACATGGTAGCAATCCTGGTGGATTCAAGTGGACTGTAAAGCAGCAAGAAGGGTGAGCTGGCTTGTGCAGAAGGACTCAGAGCATTCTGCATCTACCATAACCAGTCTTTATTTCACCTCTTTTTTCACAGACAATGCACAGGTTATGATTAAACCACAGCTGAATTCTGGTGATCCCCAGCTGACACGCAGACAGTATCTCCAACCTTACAACATCATGCCTGCACAGTGTGGAGGGCTATGATCCACTTTCCTTTATCAACCCTAGCTCTGCTGTTCTGTGCTCTGTTGACTGCTGTAATCCAGACCATGGTTTATTATTAATGACCTCTTCTTATTTATTTCAGTTACTATGAGCACTTAACACACACTCATTGTTGAAGATTATGAGTTTGTTTTATGGGGATTACGTTGAGTAATTATCATTCCAAGTAAGAGAAATTAACTGTCATGCTCTCCCACTGCCAGCAGCTTTTAATCTGACCAGACAGCGAGGAACCCAGGATTTCACAGTTTAAACAGATGGAAAGGTCTGGGAAAGAGGTGTATCTTGCAGCTTCTTCTAAATGCGGCCAAGTTCACGCTGAGGCATATTTCTGTCAGGGGCGTATTCCAGAGGTGTGAACCTGGAGTGCCCAGTGAGCATTCTGCTCCAGCTTCCAGCTAAGAATAGTTCGTACAGCAGATTGGAGGTAGTGAGGCTGTTCTTAAATGTCCTGGCCTTTGGCTGTAGTGACCATAACCTTGAATTTCACCTACGTGTCTACTGCACAGAGAGCAGAGCACTGGCATAATGTCAGGCTGGGGCAGCTCCTCCAGGTGTTTTTTCCAGGAGTGTTTCATGGATTTCATGGAGATAATATTGAAAAGTATCATAACCAGGAATAAGTGCTGGAGTGCAGGTTGTCCTGTTGGGGATCCTCAGAAGAACTGAAAGGCATCCTTTAAACAGGGCATTTTGCATCAAAGCAGGAACATGTTCTTTGTATTGTCTTAGAAGCATAAAGCAGGGCTTTGGGAACAGATGCAGGGCCAGAGCTGGAGCTGGAGCTGGAGCTGGAGCTGGAGCTGGAGCTGGAAGGGGGCATATTAGCCTGGGTTTGATATTCAGGGAAGGAGAGCAGGGTCTCAGTGCCAGTCTGTGTGCAGGTGCTGATCTCTGGAGATTGTTGACACACTGTTGGACACTATGAGGCAGCAGACAACTCCTCAGTGTGGACAGGTAGGACATTGTGTTGACCATTAGCTGTTACTCAAGCTCCAGGTGTGGGCTGAAGGTTCAGATGCGACCACTGCCAGCACAGCCCTGGCCAGGGGACTCTGGGATCTCTGCTGTACTCTTAGTTCTAAAACAATGACACATCCTAGTCAAGTGGCATTTAACTAGGTCAGAGGAGATAGCCATGGGACCAGGTTAGAGAAGTTTTAGTAGTAAAAACAAAATTAGGCTAATGATGGAGCTCATGACTGTCCCAAATTCTTTCTTTGAATACTGAGAACCACATTTTGCCAGTAAGTAGAAGCCATTTGAGGGAGAGGGGAAATTTTATTGTCCTCTTTCAAGGTACCCTGGACATTGCTGAGAGCATGTTATGTGGCAGTGGGATGAGTCCTCTGCAGAGTTCAGCAGTCACAGCAGTGCTGTGTAATACTGCTTTGAGTGGAAAGGAGATGGGAGTTATTATGCAATGCCAAATCCGTGGAAGGAAGAAACCTCATCAAGGATTATCTTGGAGAAGCACAGAGGTGTCACAGGCATAAAATGTCTCTTTGGACATGAGGTGTCTTCTCCCACAAGTAAGACATCCATGCTGGTACTTACCTACTTCCGCCAAAATAATGAACCTCACACTCCTCTCAACACCTAAAAAAGTGAGGTCCTGGTTTGAGGGCTACATCCCACACTCTGCATGGACAGAAAGAGAGGTGCATAAAGACACTGCCATCTTGAAAGGGTCCTTCCTGGAGTGGTCAGCTCCTTACAGTCTGAGATGACATTCAGGATGTGGAAAGAGGCATTGTGCTCAGGAGACTGGCAAAAATAGATCGCAGTTTGACTAGGAGATCACACATAAATATATGTGGGCTGTGCCCAGGCTGTCCCACAAGAGAAGAATTTAGCATGTGTTGAAGATGGGCCAACACACAGGTATTGGATGGTTTCCAGGCATTATTGTTTCTGTAAGCAACACCAACAGAAATATATTGGATCCCCAGCAGTTGTCACGCAAAATCATTCTCAATCTATTTCATCCTCACGAGAACAGTTGCCCTCCCTTCCCCTTCACAAGAGATGGTGATAGGACGATCATGACTAACTGGGGAGAGTTTTTGACTCAAGCTGAGTTTTAGGAAAGGAGATACATCGGATTGACATAGCTGTGTCAGAATGCCTGATAAACAGAGCCACCCAGAGCACTGAAAGTTAGAGGCACATCACAGAGAATTTTACTGACATTGGAGAAGCGACAAACACCATGCAGAAGGGAGGACATATTGTGGGGGAAGGTTGAGGAAAGGAGAAAAGAGGTGGCTGGGATGGTTTGTGAGTTCCCATTGCTCTGTGCCCAGTGTTTCTTAAATTCAAACCAGGTACAAGGAGTGTGGCTCTCCGTGAGAGCTCTTGTCCAAGCTGACACAGAAAGGAAACCTGAGCTGGAGCAGGGTCTGGTCTGGGCACTTTGAAGTGATTTCTTTCAGTAAGGAAATAATTTCCTTTGTCTGTACATGTTCAGGAAAAGTGCCTCATTGGAGACTGTTCTCAGGACATTTGGATCATAATTGTTTTGTCCAGAAAAGCTCCATGACTGGAAACGAGAAAAAAAAATATTATAAATGGTAGGAAAAAAAAAAAAAGCCTTGTGAATATATATTACATCCATATGCAGAGGGACAAAAAAGGGAATCAGGGCTCAGTTAAAACCACAGTCAGGGTCCCATTCTGCCCTCAGCTACTCTGGGTTTGCCTCACCACAAACACCAAGACAAGCCCCAACTGAAGGAATATGGGGGCATCTGTAGGCAACCCACTCCCTGGTGAACACCAATGAGTTTTGTTTGGTGCAGTTATATTTGGAGCTTCAAAATATGCATTTTTGTGACATCTCTGCACTGTGAGGAGATCAGAAAGCAGCAACAGATACAGGACATGGATTTAGAGGTGCTTTGCCAGGACAGAGAGGAGAAGGGACACCTGGTCATGGATGTAAAGAGGCAGCAGATGCTGCCAGGGCTCAGGTTTCTCTTCTTTCTAACTGTTTATTTCAACAGGCTTGTCGTTCCTGTTCCCTGCCAGCAAGAGTCTAGGAGCATTTGTTCCCTCTCCCGTGTGTCCCAGTGCCCTGCTGCCTGCATGTGGGGCAATGAGTAGCAGGCCTGTACCACGGCCTCCTCTGGGATGCCAAAGCCCTCATCCCAACTGGTGCCCAACCTGGGTCCCTCACATGTGCATAACTTCTACTGCAGTTGGTGCAAGTGTTATGTCTGTGGGATTAGCTGTGTCCCTGGGCGATTCCTAATATTTTCTTTCCTCACATTCTTCACACTGGAATATTTAACAGAGTCAGAGAGATCCGGTGTCCAAGAGACCATTCTCCTTCCAGAGCAGGATCTCTCCCCCCAGTACACTTGCCAACACGCTGTCCAGTCCAATTTCAAGTGAGTAAAATGCTGGTGTTTCCAGCCTTGCCTGGAAGACAATTCCACTGCTCAGGCAGTCCAAGCCATTAGGAACATTTTCCTGATATTCAGCCTAAATACTCTCTTTCTCAAATTTATCCCATTGCTCCAGGGATTCATGTTACTGAGGAGATGGTCTCATACTTAAATCTCCTGCTGTGCCTGTCCCTGGACTAATTCACTTATTTATTTTAAGACGGAAGGAAGGGAAGGGAAGGGAAGGGAAGGGAAGGGAAGGGAAGGGAAGGGAAGGGAAGGGTATCTGCCAGAAGACTCATGA
>JANPWX010000178.1:971637-1012422 GCA_024734555.1 Trochalopteron elliotii
GGAAGGGAAGGGAAGGGAAGGGAAGGGAAGGGAAAATTCTTCGGAGTTCTTCTTTGATACATGGTCACTTGATGTTCCCTATTTACTACAAAACAGTCACGTTATTTTCAGCAATAATAGAAACTTCTTTCCATCCCACTAAAACACTGTAACTGTACTTTGGGGACAATGCCCCTACCAAAGTTTTTCTTTTTTTGTGTCTCATGCAGTCTATAACGACAACAGGTAGTGCTCAGCTAAACACTGACAACTATGGGATAACTATGGTGACCACTTTGTTTTCTATTCAGTAAAGAAAAGGCAAATAGTTAATTTTAAGACTTGGCTGAATTAAGTTTTCGTGCTTTGGTCACCTGTCAAATTTGAAATGTCCAAAACTACCAACACGATCCATGCAGGTCACCCTCCAGCCTGTGATAAACAGCTAGATTTCAATCCGTTTCAAGCATTCTAAGTAAGCATCCCATGTAAGGGTGAAAGAATGGAAAAACTGAAATCAGTTGCTTCCTGCCATAATCTCTCTGAAAGAGTCCTTTGGAGCATGATTCCTAATGCATATGTTTTAGTTTTCATTGACTGGTTCACTGGTGTTCAAAAATATTATTCTTGTACTCCAAGAAAACAACGCATATTCATTAATTAATGAAAATCTGAGGTACTTATGCATCTTAAAAGAATTATGGCGGTTGTAAACTCTACTTACTTCAGACTTTGCTTCGATTATTAAAACTATGTACATTTCGTCCCTTTCTAATTCTTTTACATTTGAAGAATAAATTTCAAGTAACCAATCAGATTATTTCTTCCCTTTAGGGTAACAAATGTGATAGGGGTTCAGAAGTATTTCCTCTCAGTTATTACCAGCATTGTCTACTAGAGGCAACAGGTTTCTGCAGGCCTCATGCCCAAACCTGCTGGTTCCTTAGCAGAATGAAATGCTAAAGCTGTGGAGTGCAGAAGGTATTTGTGCATCTCTGTTTCTGCCCTAGACTTTACCTCCTGGGTCCACTGAAGGCTCACTCCCAAAGGCTCTTCCTTCTGTGGAGAATCTTTCCTGTGTAGAGGAGTGAAACACAGATGAGTAAATGCACATCAACGTGTCTCAAAAACTACTGCATGTTTATCTCTGTTATGTAAAAGAAAATTCTGATAGCGGGCATTGGCTCCAAGGATCACCAAATTAATTACTGGTTGTACCACATGCTGCTAATAAATGCAAAAAGCCTGCCTAGATATGGAGTGTTAGATAGCTGTGCTCTTGGCAAACATGGCAGCTTAATGTTTGAACCCTCTGGGCTGTAATGCTACCTCTGAGCACTAATAAGGGAACACCATCCCTGCCCTGATTTACTGAGGTGAACAGCCTTCTTCAGATCCCACTTGGAAACCCTTGCCAAGGCTAATGCCCCCAGGAGAGAGAATGTGAGAGATAAGAGGACAGAGAGTTAAGGCTAAAGCAGTGGGCTTATTTTTATTCTTATTCTTTAATTAAAGTGTTTCAAATGCATACCTGGTGAATAAATGCTGATCTGTTGTCTATCACTTAGCATCATGAGATCTCCAAATGTTTCACAATATCTGCCTCATTATCCTGATTTTACTTGGGCTCTGAGACTTTCAAAACCAAATAAGGTGGCTGTGCACCGCTGAGGGAAAATATAGGGAGATGGATGTTTTAGGGAGTGTTTTTACTGCTGTGTTTTCCATGTATGTCCAGTAGTCATGTCCTTGCCATGAAGGCCTGACTTCCAGATGTCCAGAAGTTTTTGACAAAACTCCAGTGTCTTTTTTCTTTTTTTTTTTTTTCCCTGCCCAGGCAAATTTTCCCATTGGAAACTGATGCCATAGCCAGGGAAAGCCAAACATATGGAAGTTTCACATTTTGCAGACAGGAAACACTCAGGGGACCAAAGGTCATCCACCAGACTGGGGCTAAAGCCAGGGTTACAACCCACATTTCCTGACCTCTGAGGCAGTTCTAAACCCACTAAACCCCCTTGTCCTTCTTTGTGTGCATTATATTTCCTCTGCTCTTTCCATGTCTTTCAAGAGGACCTAAAGCCCTATGGACATGGTTTCCACGGTGTATGTTCAGCTGGCTGACTCGACGGTCCTCTGAAGCCTCAGGCGCTGTTTCAGTAGAAATATGTGGTAATAATAATGTGCCTGCCTGCCCTGTGCATGTTAATACTGTCACCACACTGCTTTGTCAGCTGCCTGGAGCTGCTGGCAGGCCCCAGTCAAAGTACCCTTGTTGGCCTCCCTTTCTGCCAGCGGATGTTTGCCACGTCCAGGTGCCTGTGCGGCCACATCCTCCCCTCCCATGTCAGCACATTGCAGAGCAGTGAGAGCAGACTGGGCTGGGATCAATGTCATGCTGTTGATGAACTGTCTGGGGTGATTTCAAACCATCCCAAGTGGCTTGATGTTTGTACAGGCTGTTGTGGGGTGCTGGAATGTTCAGCAGGTGCCCTAGGCTGTTATGGCTCACTTGAACAGACTTCCTTCCTAATCTCTGATGCCATTTTAGGTTTTGCCTTCTTTTTCTTCTTTATGTTCTCTCACCCCATGCCTAACTTTCAGAAAAACACTGTTCTTCTGAATTTGGAAGTAATGCTCATTGTTTTGGGCTAGGTCGTCTTTTATAGGACTTCATAAAGGTCTCCCTTTCAACATAGTGGGTTCTCTGGGCCAAACCCAGAAAGGCTGCTCTCCTTGAGAGGGTCTCCTGACACTAGACAGCACATGTCAGAGGGATTGAGGAGGAAGATGAGCTACACCCTGTGTGAGCATGAGGATTGCAAGTTTTATTTGGACAATAAAAATGTCCCTCCATGTTAAGCTGCATAAGCCGAAGGTCAGTTCACCCAAGGGATGGGACAAGGTTAAGCTTACAGCAAGAGGACATGAGGCTAATTCCAGGAACACTGTGGTAGCCCCAGGGGATTTCTTTATATCCTGCATATCATCTCCACTTGAAGCTGGAGAAAAAGGTGTGTAAGAGAAAGGGAAACATGCCTGTATGTGTATGTACATTTGTGTTTGTGATGTTCCATGAGAACACCAGCGACAAAATTTCTTTTTCCCTTCCCCCCCGCCCCCCGGACTGATTTATTAATAATTTGTGTTCCATTACAGAAAATGGGCTTTTATGTGAATTGTACTGTGCCCTGAAATTGTTTTAGTGGCAGATCATAATTTACTATTGGGGTTTCAGGAGTCAGTGCAGACCACAATGCCATCTCCATATTCATATTTCAGATCTGTCAGAGCACCCGGATTGTTCGTGTAATCAGATGGATTTCCATTCCAGTCCTTGAGAGACAAGAAAACTGGCCATCACAGAGAGATCCTTGGCAATTAAAATGAATAAGAGCTGCCACTCTCAGTGGATGTCTTCTGGGTTACCATGGGGGACACAGATTGGTATGAGGTTTAATCAGGCACTAACAGCACCTTGCTGGGAACTTCATGGCTGATAAAGGCGGCAGCATCAGACCAAGTAGCTCCTCTCTTTTTAAAGGGAAAGGAGCCTTTTTTATTTTTCCTTTTTTTATTTTTCCTTTTTTTAGATATATTTCCCATGAAGTTTTGTAGTGTTTGATACCGGAGAAGAGTTAGAGGGTTTGGGGTTACTTTTCTTCTCTTCCCCACAAATGAATCACCCCTCTTTGTGGGATAAAATCAAGTGAAACGTGCACACTGGATGCTCAATACATTTGCAGGGTGGTTTTTAATTGCTTATATTTTGCTTGTGCAGTGGCTACTAATGTGATATTTGGCTTTTTTAAATTAATTTCTCTGTGACTTTGTGGCTATTGAAGGGTGACAGATTGGCAGGCCAGAGTTGGAAATCCTTTACTTATCCCCAGAACAATTACAACGCAGGCAGCAGCAATGAAAGCATCCCCAGCCAGTGTGGAAGGCCCAGAACAAGGATGAAGGAAAGCCTTCCCAGGCTCTCTGCTGAGACTGCCATTAAAGATACCAATTAGTGCCAAACTGTATTTTGTGATGGAGGAGGCACCGTTCCACTAGGACAGGACTGTAACTGTAGCACGTTTACTCCTCAGCTGGCTGCGACTTTCAGGCCTTAACAGAACAGCCTGAATTAGCCCCTGCAATGTTTCTGGTCTGATGCAGCACGATGCAAAGCCTCAGGTGAGCTGCAGCGCCCCTTCTCTGTGGGGCCATGATGAGCAGGGTCTGTGCAAACCAGCAGCACAAAGAGTGACACGGGGGGGTCAATCTGCTGCTGCTGCCTCCGTGGCATCCGCAGAACCCATGTCGCTGAACCTGCCTGTCACCCACTCTTTGTTTAGTGGGGTTGGCTATGAAAGGAATAAAAGATAAAGGAAATCCGATCTTGTTTTTTGCCCCCAGATGGGTGCACCGATGTTTCCAGTCCATCACTGAAAACATTTGTACATTGAAGCACAGAAATATGAAGGCTTTTTCTTACCCACAACTTCATTTATACACTTACAGTTCCTTGGCGTGAAGTGGGTAATGGAGTGGGTTGTTTAGGTACAGTGTGCAGTGCTCAGAGCATTCCTGTGAGCAAGGATTTTCCTTCAAGAAGACTTGACGGTGACTGTACTGCATCTTAGCTGTCAAGCTATTTTTTCCTTGCTAGGTTTCATTTGTGTTTTTCTTCACCTTTTAGAGACCCCTTACCTCTCCCATCTTAAATCTATGCTCACCACAGAGCAGACATAATCCCAGATTTTCAGTAAATCAACACTATATGCTCCCTACTGACTAAGAGAATTTGATACTGACAGATTGTTACACCTAAAAGAAAAATACTGCCATAGTTTCTCTAACATGCTTTGCCTGCAACACCGAGCAAGGACGGATGTGTGATATCCATTATGAATGTAACAATACAGGTAGCCTACCGTAATACAACTATTTTTAATTTATATTTCATGACGAAGAGTATGGGTACAGCCATGAATCACTGTCCTCCTCTTTTAGCTCAGTAAAACCACAGTGTCCATAATATTGCAGCCATACAATTAACTCCTTTCAGCAGCAGCACTGCAGATTTTAGTCCTGTGCAAAGCCATTGTTTAATCTACACATGTATAGAAACCACCCTGTAGAATAGCAACATTTTACATTTATATGACACTCGACATCTGAGTTTCACTACATGCTGGACAGATGTGTAATTAATGTTGCCTTTCAACCTCTCTGTTTGGTGGGTAAATTCTAGGCTGGGAAATAAGTTATATTCAATCCTAAAATGCGATGCTGAGCATCAGCAATGCCTGTATGCCGTATAATTCTCCTGTGTACTCAGTGAAGGGATTAAATGCATCCCCCTCCTCACCCTCAATTTTCCTAGATCCCTTAAAGGGCTACTACTGCCTACATAATCTTCATCCCTGAACTCAAATCCTTTGGATCCTCTGGGGCCCTTATTAACTGGATGTTTGCTGTGCTCTGCCTGGAAATGGTCTTCAATCTCCTTATTGTTTTGCAAAGACCATGCCATGATTTCTGAGCAAATCCTTCCCTTTCATCTGCCCTTTATTAGCCCAGATGGACAGAAAGGAAGAGAACTCTCCTTTTAGCAGTGTTCAGTGAACTACATAAAGGTACCATATGCAAAAAAGAGATGTTTTGGTCTGATGAACTCTATCCTGTCCAGACCCAGCGCAGTGGATCTCCCACTCCAGACTGCTCCCCTCTAAGGAGCAGTGGTACCAGCCTGAGAAGCTTAAACTGTTCCTGAAAACCTTGGAGCAGCATTTCAACCCCTGGACAGATTATTCCACCTTTGCAGAGCAGAGATCTTTGTAATGCTGCTTGGTTATTTAATCACTCCTGAGCTTTCTCCTGGGAATAAGCATGGACTTGGAGATGGCAGAGGGGAATAGGTGGTTGGATGCTTTCCATGCCAACAATTTGCCCCAGAGGGAGAAAAGTAGTAAAACATAAAGGAAACAATGTGCCAGAATACCATCTTAAGAAAGAAATCAAATCCTCCTCCTTCCCCCCATTTCTCTTTGAGGCAGAGGAAGGTATGTACTTGTTTCCTGTCTGAGGGAAGCTGGCTTTGGGTGACCAACTCAGTGTGTAAAGAAGGGGCACTGGCAGGGTCCAAAAGAGAGCCAAAGGCAACCCTGGCACAAGTTCACCAGCTGAAGTAATTCACTGGCTCTCCCAGATGAATCAAGACCTATCCTGAAGGAGAAAATCTGTACCCCAGGGCAGACCTGGTAACAGCTTTGGCAGAGCCCAGGGCACAGCTAGGCTGGAGAGGGTCTGCTCGCTTCCAAATACCCACAGGACTGGGAGTCCAAACGCAAGGACTCACCAGTGGGAAAAAAGAAATCAATCAAAGGCTGTATTTCAAAAGAAAACACAAGAATACTGGAATAGAAGACAGACATTTTATCTGTCCAGTTGGTTAGAGAGTACACAGACAAATTTATAGGTGTTAAATTGGACACCAGAGGCTTCCATATTGTTCTGTGAATGAATGCATTGCAGAAGTAGTATATTAAACACAACAGAGACAAAGCAGTGTTAAACCCTCCCACATGTTCTATACTCTGTTTAGTTGGGCTGCAGACAAATTAAACCTGAAAAGAATTTTCTATGGTTTGGATAGGATTCACCTTAAATTTTCTTGTCATCCAGAGGTGACTGTTATCGGCACAGCAGTGCAGTGCCATGAGACAGTATTTTAGAGCATTGATTAAGGTTACTTAAGGCACTGGCCTAGGAAGGAAGAATGGCACCTACTGGTAGCCCCATGCTCACATCTACAGCACCTGGGGCTCTCCTTCGAGGGCTTCTCTCCTAATACTGTCCAGACCCAGCCTTTCTCAACTGATGAAACTTGACAAGGCCACCTCAGATCAGGGTGCTGTGGCTACAGGGACTGCTGCTTACCAGTCTTGCTCAGACAAGAGGGGGGAAGCTACAAATAGTAACGTGTGAGAGGAGCAGAGTAAAAGAAGAGTTAAGACAGGGGAGAAAAGAAGCAGTTGAAACTAAGTGGTTCTGGAGTGAGGCATATGTGTTGGTGCAGAGGCTGAAAACATTCTCAGGCTCCTCTAAAAGGCTTATTTGAAAAGACTGAATGAATTTCAGAGCAGAACCAATGCCTCGGTAACCACTGATTCTGGGATAGATTTACAGCATAAACCCACTGGGACAGATTCAATGTTGGAGTGAGTGAACGCAACTCTATTGAAGTTAATGGACTTGTGCCCGCTTATATCAAAGATGAATTTAGTCTATGGAGAAAGAAAATGGGATTTAACCTGCAAATCACCTGTTATAGAGACTAACAACATAATATGTGGTGAAAAGACAAGCAAGAATTTGGGAGTGTGCTTAAAATGCTTCATTCTCTGCTCATCCAAATAGCCTACATTCCCTGTGTTTCTAATTACCTGAAACCTGTCTAGCACTGGGAAGAATAGTATTTAGCATGCATACTATAGTAGCAAGCAGAGATCCTGTGAGGGTCTCATTACACTCAGTGATCTACAAACACAAAGGCATTCCTAATCCCTGCTCACAAGAACTTCCACTTCTTTTCTGTGGACATGAAGGCCAATTAGAATTGCTGAAGTTCAGATTTGGAGTCAAGGTATTTAACGCTACGAGACTGATACCCAAGGGGTAATAACTAGGAGACATACCTATAGCACAGCCAGTTTTTATGATATCAAGACTGAAATACTTGCAATCCAAATATTCAAACACAAGATTAAAATTGATTACCAGAATGAATGAAGAGACTGTCTACAGTATCTGCGTTGTTGTCAATCGGGTAATAAATCAACAGGAGAGAACACTGATACAGAGATAAATAATTACTGCTTGTGTATTAAATCTTGGATTGTGCTCTGTAAGTGTTTTGAGGGACTTGGGTGAAAGCAACTATCATCAAAGTGAACTATTAAGGCTGTTACTAATCATATTAAAAATAAAAATACTGTTGACTTGCGTAGCAGAGTTTTTGAATATAATGAATATTTGGACTGTGAGTGAATCACCTAGCCTGGGCCTCAGATGAAGGCCTGTAAGGCCTCAGTGGCGCAGGTGAAAATTCAGCTGCCAAGTCTCTGGCGCAGTGAGAATTGCCCCTTAAGGTGTTAACAAGGCACAGAGAGGTTTCTAATAGATAACATGTATAGTAAGTAGTCTGAACACCAGTAGCTGCCTTAAGAGTTTGGTCAACAGTAAGTGTTTGCATTCTTTTCTCTGCTGTATGCCAATGAAGAGCTGCTGTGGATGTAAACTATATGGAAATGTATAAAAGTAGCCATCTTAGCTAAATAAAGGAGAATGTAGCTGTTAACCATATTGGCTTGATCTGCGTTCTCTCTATACTCCGACTTCCTTTTTATCTCAGGCCAACCCTGGCAATAGACTTGTAATTTGGAGGTATCATCTGCTGTATCCTGGCATATGGAAGATGCAGACAGGTAATGAAGCAATGACAGATGACCCAGGAATTTTTTCACTTGAGGGAACAATTTGTGAAGTGGTTACACAGACACGAAATGGTCATGTGTTTGCCATGGCTGCATGTCAGTTCATAAGACAAGCTCACACCTAGAATCTATGTGAAACATTAAAACCAAGGAAAAACCAAACTGGTTTATACCTCATAAAACACTACTTAAAAAAACCCCAAACAGCAATATGGGACCAACCATAGAGCCTTCTCCATAACACTTTTTTCACCATTGTCTTTAGATGTGTTTTCAAGCAGATGTCTGGAATGGAACAACTTTCAGCTGGATTTTAGTGTGTGTATGTCAGTGGGTAGCTCTATGCAATGATTCCTGTCACCCTTTCCCCCTGCTTCTCCTGCGACATGGCATGTCAGACACATGCCAAGATAGGGCAGTCCCAGAGAGACTGTCAAAAAACAGCACAACCCAGAGCAGCCCTGAGGCTGTTCTGAATTGCACCAGGGGTTAAACCTGCCTCCAGCCAGCCTCAGGATTGGGGATGTACACACAGTGTGGCACAGGCCACTATCTCCCCACTCTGTGGTAAACTGACTGATACTCAAGGGCATCAGAGAGCAAACTCAATTGAGCCAGTCTAGATTCAAAGTGCAGGAAGTAAAGCCAGGTACTTTACCTCTCCTTTGCCCAGAAGAAAAGACCATCTATGTTCTGTCTCTCAGCCACCTAAGCATAATCCAGAAGAGATTACACAATTTTTCCCAAGTGTTACCTGCATCCAACCCTGCCATGATGAGAAGTAATTACCTGTCTGCAAATACATTCACCTTATCAGCCCATGCTAACTCCCCCAAGACAAGTACAAGTAGGGAAAAGCATTGCATTTTTAAACAGGCATATATTGTTGGAGGATGTATCCTTTGCTGTTCAGGACTGGGAAGCCTCTAACACTGGTTAATTATCTCCAAGATGAAGGGCCTAATTGGGAATGTCACGAACCAAACTTTATTCTCTTTGAAGAGCTGTCTACCTCACATGGTGCTCAGAGAAATAATAGACAGCAAAATCAGTTCTGTTTTCATTGTTTCTTTTCAATTCCATAAAAATGTAAGCAGTCAGGGAAATACTTTCAAATGTGTCTCCTATGCTTCCATCTGCATACTCAGTACTTCTGTGATGACACTCAGACTCAGGCAAGAAAATGATGATGAAGGTCAAGTGTGGAGAAAGGAAACTCTAAACAATAATGGATGATTTATAGCATATAGTGAATCTTATCTGGGTCACACTTTTGAAGGGCCCCATTTCTCAACTCTTCTAATTCTTGAATTAATTAAGTTCTCATACCCATTATTTTGTTTCTTTTTTTCTGTGCAGCTTGAGACACAGAGGTGACAGGCTGAGTGATGTGCTTCAGAGCGGTGATTCTTCTTGTGCTGCATGAAAGATCTTTCAACAGAGGGTGAAAGCTCTGCAGCAACAGGGCTCAGAAACACTCCTCACTGAGTCTTCTTCACCTTGCTCTTGCTTTGCTTATTCAGACCTCTTCCACATCTTCCTTAATGAACACTACCCAGATTTCACTTTGGTGGCCTATTAAATTGGGAGTTTTTCCTTCAAGAGTGCTCATCTAAAGAGAATTAAGACCTTCCTACAACCCCCAGGCATTTGTGATTACATGGAATAATGGACTTTTTTCCAGAGAGGAGACTACTTAAGGGAAAAGACACACTTATTCTCTTTGGCTTTCCTATTGCATGCGTGGACCTCGTCCATCTTGCATTGATGCTCAGATTCTGCTGTTGCAAGTGCAATGAGATCACAGAGCTTTGTCAGAGGGACCAGGCGGTCATTTCCTTACAGTCCGATCTTCCACATTTTGTCCACAGAAGCTTTGATTCTATAAAGTGCCCCTAGAAAAGCAACCTTGGTGTGTCTCCTGCATGGGTAGCCATCTGAGCTCTTTGAAATCTGAAAACCATAAGCTCAAGTTCAGAAAATTGCCTACCAGACTCCTATGGCTCCGTAAGAAAAGAGAAAACAATAATAATAATAAATTGTTAAGGGCAGTCAAGAATTAGTTCTGCAATAAATCTATATGCAATCTGTCCCCTGTACTCCTGTGTGTTTATTTATATTTATAAGATTTGTTTTATGAATGATTTGCCATTAATGGAGAAAGGAGAGATTAAGAAACAAAAGCTGTAGCTTCAATCCATCATTAGGGAATTAATCAATTGGCAGCCTGTGCAGACAGCTATTTAGATCTGTGGCCTGAACAGCTTAATTGGGGGAAACGTTTTAAAAGGGCTAGAATGATGTTCAAAGTAGCATAAATTAGCCCATTTTGGACCCATCACATGGCCTAATTTAACAACTTTTGTACCTCAGAGTTTGGCAAGTGATAACATCTCTTGAGCTTCTTAGCATCTTCCTATCCTGATATGCCTGTAAAATATATTTCCATCTGAAAATGATTAACTAGAAACTCCAGCTACTCAATAAAAGGCAAGGGGAAAATGCCTGTGAAACAGCATTTGTCCTTACCCGGGTTTGCCTCTCCCTGTCCAGCTGTAGGTGTTTGTAGCCACTGATGCAAAAGAGAATAGAAGCAGGTCAAGTCCTCCTTCACCTCGGGTCTCAGCTCCCCTGTAGGGCTGATGGGGTTTTTATGTTAGCGCAAAAAAGAAGGGTGCATCTCAGGGTTTCTTACTTTTCCTGTTGGTTTGTAAAGTGTTTAACCTCTGCAATACATTAAATGAAGTGTTTAAGTGGAAAACCCCTACATTATCTTTTACTAGGAATTAGTGAAAATTCATAAATGCAGGTTTCCTGGAAGTTCGGCATTTTCTGGGATGTGGACCTTGAACTGGCTTTGAATTCAGGAGAAAGCCTATTTATGTTAGGCCAAATCAAATTCCCATGAACTCCCTAACCCACTTGCGTGCTTGAAATCTGGGACTGGTCCCAAAGGTGAATTTCTCAGTCTCAGCATGCTGCTGCCACCAGTGCAATCAATGCCTATGTGCTCTGCTCCTCATGCTGTTGAGGCTGCGCAGTTCCAGCTCCTGTGGTTCCTCCTGGTTACCTAATGTGGGGTCGGAGAGATGCTGCCTGGGGACTTTCAAACAAAACCATTTAACTTTAAGGCTCTAAATGTTTCAGTGTCTTTGCCAGGCAACACCCTGACAACACAGCTAAACCAAACTAACCTTATACATATATTGTACATGACGTTTGTTTTGGAGCAAACTTGTTGCCCTGCATTCCAGTCCTCCAGAGGCGTCATGCCATCCTCTTTATTCATCAGGAGTATGCCCAAATCCCAGAGTTGGCTAATGTGCAGCCTATCCACATGCTTCCCGTCTCTGAAGGAAAATGCAGAATGAAGCATTCAGAGTCAGTTCTAGGCAGTTGTTGTCAGCCAGGTGGGTTTCAAATGTGCATGCTGACAGCATCATTGATAACTGTATGCCCTTTCAAGCTCTGCTAGAGACACAATGGTACTTGTGCAATTCTTGGGCTTTCTCTTCTCCTGGTGGGTCAATAAAATTCAGTCTTTGGTCTTTAAGGAGTCAAAATGATTGCATATTCTACATGAGCTGTGCTAAAATGTTTGGTCGTTGAGCATACAGCTCTGATCTCAGGACCTCTGGAGGTATACCTGAGTTGTTCTGATTTATTCTGACCTTTCAGAGGTATGAATGGGAGAAGAATTTGGTTATCTTTTCCTAGTTGTATGACTCCTGTTAGACTGATGAGCCTGGTATACAAGCAGTTGGTATCTTTCAAGAGGTTTTTCTTACACATCTACTCACAACTAATTATTCACCAGTTTACATTTGTGACAGGATTTGGTTTAGAGGATCTCTTCCACAGAGCTCTGGGATACACAGATGGTATATTTGATAACCAAACCCACACCGAAGGCAGGTTGCAATTTTGGATGTATCACTCTTTATAGCTCATATTTTATTCTATTGGCACTAGCTTTAAAAGTAGATTACAGAAAATATTTTCCCTTGACAACATCATTGCAGGAACAAAGCTAAAACAACACCAAAGCTGTGGCAAAGACTAAAGGTATAGGAGAAAGTGTTTATTTCAGAATTTGATGTCACAAAAAGAGAAAGAAAAAACTCAGAAAAAACATCCCTCCATTTTGCCTCTCAAGCTACCAGAATGACACACAGACACTGTCTGGGAGAAAGTAAAATGAAGACACAGATAATGCCAGATGAAAATTTGCCATGCACTTCTTGAACATAACCTCAAGCCAACTTCACCTAGTAGCTGAGACAGGGTGGGTCTTGGAGCAAAGGTTTACACCTTATGGTGTGTGACAACTGAGTAAGTTTTTCAGCTCATTGGCAGTTCAAACACCAGTTTTGCTAAATACCTTCAGTACAGGACAAAGCAGATTCCAAGACAACCACTTAATTATCACCAGTTTCCTGAGACGGAAAGCCAAGAGCATCTTTTATAGCACAGAGCGTCTTCCTCAGCATGTGATACCTTGTCCCCTTGCAGGAGCAGACCCATTCTGCTGGGGGATGTTCCCCTGGCATCTGCAAAGACAGGAGCAAAATGTCTCTGATGGGCCTGGCATCCATTAGTCCAGGGACATTTATTCTTTTTCTTTATTTCTTATACAGCAGTATCAGCTGGCATGGGAAATCTAATCTGCAAGCTCAAGCTCTTTGTGGGAACTGAGAAGTGGTGGGTTTGCTGTGCACTGAATTATTTCAGAATAAATAAATAATACTGATGGATCAGGACAGGGAGCAGAAGATTAATCTGTTCATTGCTCCTTCAGCCCTCTATATAACACTATGTATTTGGCAGGCTGCAAAGCTGTCTCCTTTCTTTTTCTTAAAATACAATGCCAGATACTTGAAAAGGTAGTCTTTTAAAATTTGCACATTGAACATATTTGGTGTTTAAAGGAAGGAAAAAAGAGAGAAAAAAAAAAGAATCAAAAGATGAAGAAAAATAAAGACATAATCTGACAACCTATGCAGTTTAAGCCCATGTTCCTGTACCTCATAGAACTACACAGACCAATGTATATATTTCAAAATCCATTTATTTTCAGAGCTCTTGTCTTGGTATTTTAGTTACAGAAAAATTCATCTCCAGAAATAAAAACAAAATGGAGAACTTGGACAGGTACTGATAGAAAAGAAGCAGACTTTCATGATATAGGAAGTTTAAACCAATTTTAGCTAATTTGTTACTTTTCCCTATTCCTGGTACGTATGGACATGTGAACCAATGTGTGCAAGGGTATCAGTCCAGACCAGCTACTGATGCAAGCTACACAGGAGCTTACTGAACACACCAGAGGAGAAGCAAAGTCACACAAAAGAACCCACAACTGCATACTGCTGCCATGCTTACTATAGGTAAAAAAATCTCCTCATTAATATCAGCAAGAATTTTCCTATTTCATTTTGCATAAAATCAGAACAGGAAATGTATGCTCTGTGCATGTTTTCCCAGCAAATAGTTACTTTCACATAAAGTGTAAAGCTGCATGAGAACTGGTCACCATTTGAAAGATGTGTATTTACATTTGTGGACAGGCCCACTTAAAGTAATGTAGGGATGTTTTGCTTTTAAACATTAAGCAATTTAAGGAAAATCTGTCACAGTAAAGGAGCTCAATGTTCGGTTTTGAATGGGCTGTACTGTCACTGTTCTTGCTTCTCATCTTCTTATGGCACCACTGCAAATATCTAGTTCTTCCAGTAATAATTTTGTCTCCTCTTAAAATGAGTTTCCACACTTACCTAATTTTGTATGGCATGAGCAAGAGGTGTCTAAGGCTTGGAGCAGTACATCATTTATAATACTCCTGCTAATTGAAGAAATGTGGGCCAAATCTAAATAGTATGTCAACTTTAGCAGTTTCGGGAAAATGATACGTCAGATCATTACCCTCACAGGATATAGTAGAAGGAAATAGGCAGTGATCAATATGCTATATCATTGAGCTGGAGTTGACTTCTTCTTGGCAATGAAGCATTAGTCTGTGTAGACATACCAGCTCAGAAATGCTCAGAAAGCCAATTAACTTTACATGAAAGCTAAAATAATTCACAAGTAATACAAGAACATTCAGTCAGGTTGTATTCAGATTGTGTCTTTCATTTACTTCTTACTTGTGAGTTGAGAGGGTTTTGCAACACTGTTTTCTAAACTCAAATGGTAAGACCAGTGCAGGTTGACATCAGTTGGTGTTCAAGACTATCAAATAAATACAGGTTCATAACCTCACTATCCTAAACTATATTTCTGCTCCCCCACAGCAGCCACTAAATTATTCCCAGCTAAACTCCCTTTCCCCATGAATCATCTTACTAATGAGGCATGCCTACTCACAAATCCCACAACTAGGCCCCCCTGCTGTGGAGAGCTAACACCCCATCAGCTCTCATACCCCATGTCTAGCACTGTATAATCTGTGCTATGTGCCATGCATATTATGTGCATGCAGCCACCCCTCATCACAGCTAATGCTACCAGGGCTTGGTTTGATTGGCTCAGATGGATGAAGCAAAGCAGCAGCTGGGAGGAGCTATTTGATTAATAATAAATAGACACAAAGATTTATGATTAACATGGAACATCTTAATGATTTACCATAGCAATGAAACCAATAGGCTGATATTCCAATCCGATTTCTACAAATTTGTATAATCCTCAGGGTAAAACAATTTAATGTGCTGTCTCTTTTATAGTTACAAAAGGCCTTTCATATGATCAATTATACATAAGAGTATAATAAATGTAACTTTCTTCATACTAATCACATCTAACTTAAATTCTCTTGTCGGTCTTTGGAGTGTATGTAGCATTCCCCATAAAGTTTTTAGTCTCAGCTCTTAGCAAAAGTTAATATACCCAGAACTTCCAAATAAATCATCAGTACAAGGGTCTTCACACTAGTAAAACTGTTCAGACAATGCAGCTTATTAGCAAAGCACTCCCTCCTTCCAGTCAAACCCCTTGTTTAACAGTGAACGTGCTGCTTCGTATCAGGGGGTTGTCTAGGGGTTATGGTGCTGGGTCTTTAAAGTTTTGATAAGAAGTATTGTATTGATGTCATGACTCAGGGAAAAGCAAAAGTAGCATAAAGATAACATAAGAGTAATATTTTGTCTAGTCAATAGATCACAACTAGGAAATGGAACTACATGAACACATGCAGACAGAGTCTCAAAAGCCTTGTGGTTTATTAAAAGTTTTGAGACAGAATTACCATCTAATGTAATTTTGGTTTCTAATTTCCATAGAATTGTAATTCATAAAAAGAAAACTGCATTAAATCCTTCATATGAAAGCAAAAGAGAGAGGCAGAGACAGAGTGAGGGTGTTCACCTCATATGAAAAATAATCTTTAACTTAAATACAGGGGACTACGTTGAAGATGACAGCAGACACCAAAAGCAATTGAAAGAGACTGTGGAAAAAGTCTTCCTACTGTGTTCTAGTTACCTGTTTTGGCACATACAATGTTCTGCAGGATGCACAGCCACAGTATGAAATGTGTATTCATTCATGATCAGACATCCACAGAATATTCGATGGATGAAGTGTTAGTTGAAAAGCAGTTGAGACTACCTGAGCAGGTGAAAAAGAGCAAAAAAATATCAGGTGTCTGAAGGCTGGAAAGAGAAGATTTGGCACATGGATGCAGGTTCCTGTAGTGAGAGAGAGAATTCTTTAAGAAACATTTCTTATGGGGCATTAGAAACCTTCAAAATTCTGGCTAAGTGTGAAGACTTTGAGACCTTCCTTGAAACCAAGTATTGCAAATGTCTCAAAGACTTTTCACCTAATAAAGAGTAACCTTCATTCTGTGGAACTTTTTCACTTCTGGGTGGAGGGAAATGAGGGAGAGACACTAGATGTAACAGAGACCCTTCACATACAGGACTTTGGAATCTGTGTGCAAAAATACATACAACAAAAGTACACACATTCCTGTGATGCAATTAATGTCTCTGAAAAAAAAAATGCAACTCAAATCCAATCAGTTTGAAGGTTGCTCTTTTTTTCCACCCCCTCTCTTTTTGAAAGCTGGCAGATTTAGTTTCTTGCTTTTAACTACAGGTGCCAAAATTTTTATGTTTTCCAAGTGAAAATTCCACTTCTGCCATTTTTTTTAGGAATTGGCACTTTAAGAATCCTCCTCCTTGGTGTTAAAGACTCTTAACAAAATCAAAGTTACTCACCTAGCAGAAATAACATTGAGTTAATTGCCTATCATACGGTTTTGTAGTATCTGCATGCACTGTCATTGGTGTACTGTTGTGAGTTGACCTGGCTTTTGAAAATATTGCCCTTAAAGTCTGGCACATTTTTAGAACCAGGCTGTCAGTGAAGGAAAAATGAACTGGAACATCATAATCTGCTTCAACCATAGTAAAGAGAGAGACATCTGGTAGGCCACTTGGCAGTCAGCCAGCAATGAAGACTTGAATTAAAATGATGAACATGTTCTCAGGAGTCTGCCTCTGAACTGAAGAAGTTATAAGTCTCAGCTGCTTCTTGGAAGTTGGCTGTAAGTGGTGGCAGTGGGCCCTTCATCCTCACGCTTTGCCACATGTTTTTTGATGTTGCACAAGCCATAAAACTATCTTAAATACACCTGTAGAGGGTCAGAAATGAAACAAAAAGTGAGTTAGAGGAGTAAGAATGGAACAGTTTCACATTTCCTAGAGCTACATAGAAACTAGGACGACCTCCTCTGTCTAATGGAAATTATCTAACCCCCTAGTCAGGCTGGAAAAGCACCCTGAGGTCCTCCATAGCTGGTCTTACAGGTGTCCCAGATAAGCCTATGATTTTCCTGGGAAATAAAGAGTTCTGAGCTTTCTGACTGTAAAAGACAGAGCAGCCTATTTTACCTCCCAACATATATCACCAGCTCCTACTGTCTTGGGTGTCTAACAAAGAGACAGGAATTGTTCTGGCCATCACTTCCCTGAAGAATTGCTAAAATAGAAATCAATGCCCCAGCTGCAAGCCCTTTCAGGAACAAAGCAGTGAGGAAGGAAAGCTGTATCAGGTGACAATAGACCATAGCAGATTTCTGTTATTTTGGTTTCAAAGCAAATTCCTAGCTGTGATTTGGCTTATGGTCAGCAAGTGAATGAAATTCCAACAGTGGTGGTGTCCAGATCTGGATGCCACTAACCCAACCCAGTTCTAATAAAATGTGCTGCTCGAGAAGATTCTCATCAGACCATCTGCAGTTAAAAAATAATGTAATAAAATGCATGATGTAGCCCAATTTTGGAATTTAAAGGAGCAGTGGTTATCCAGTAGATGTGCTGTATTTAAATAAGAGGTTGGACACAGCAAAATGTGTCACCTAATGAGGCAGCACAGAAGTTCCTACATAAGACCATTTAAATTTGCAATGGTAATTGCTTTATGGCATTGTGAGGTCATTACAGTTTGAGATTAAGATGGCCAAATTGTCACAGGGAAGATCTTTAGAGACCCTCTTACAAAGCCATTACAAGGCAGTGTTACATACACAACATGATTTCAAAGCATGACTTGGAGAAGCTTCTCTACAGTGCTCTTATGGTAAAATCACATTGTGAGACTACAATAAGAAATAAGACTGCGGTACAAGTCTGTGGAGATTAGACTCAATTATGATGTCAAAACAAACTGAAACAATGTCAATGCAAGTTATACCATTAAGGTTGAAACTTAAACCTAGGAAAGCAAGGAAATTCTGCATTAAACCTGCCACATTACCTTTAAATCACACCCTTGTGCTAAGGTGTTGCAGCAGGTAGAGACCTCTGTTAAATTGTCTCTCAGCTCTAAGTATTGTTACATACTGCAGATGATCTCTGCACAAAATTGTTGTAGTTTCATTGTACAAATGTTTAAGTGATTAACCTAAAGTGTTTAAGCTATAAATGAAGATTCTACAAAACTCAGGGTTGTAGAGAAAGCTCCAGGTTAACAGCTGATATTTCACCAGGTGTGTTGTGTCCAGATGCAAAGGCTTGACCCCTTGCAAAAACTAAATTGAACCATTTAGGCACTCTGAGATGAAATAGTTGTTTCAAATGTCCTTGGGGGCTTTTTTAATAGGAATAACCAGAGCAGCCCAGGTTTTGTCAAAATATACTAGGGTATTCTCCTTCTCCTGACAGGAGAAATAGCCCGGCTTGAAATAGGAGGTAAAGAGTATAACAGAACACTGATTTTTGCAATGTGTTTTTTAAGAAAAGACCACCACTGAGAGAAATGTAAGCATGTACTGGGGCCTGCCTGGGTGCAATGAACTGTGGGAGGTTGAATCAAAGAAAATATCTTAAAGTCATCCACATTGGTTAGTTCAAGGAAGGCCCCCAATGGCCACACAAGCTCTCCGCTTCAGCTCTGCTCTTTTTGGTTATTGGAACTACAGAAGTGTAAGTGGTGATGGGCTGCAGATGTAGCTGATGGAAGCTGGCTGATCCCCGGTGACTTCAGAGGGGTCACATCCATTTTTGTCAGCTATGGGCCCAGCCCATAAAACCTGTGTATGGTTTCCTAGAGAGTGTGCCAGCTGACAGGAAGCCGATAGTCTGTACACTGGCTTTTTTTCCCAGATTTTGTACCGTGTATGAAACACCTCGGGCTGACTCTGCAGGGTTCCCACAGACAGTTTAGTCCTTCAGTTTTGTTTACCTTGTACTTGGTAACATCTGAGGCCTGTTCTGAGATCTAGCCTCAAACCAATGCAAGCCCTGACCCAGCTCCTTCCAGATCAGCTCATTTTGTAATCCCAAATTTAATTTGGTGTCCATACATCTGTAAGCCTTGGATGAGATTGTCTCAGGTTGAAGAAATGTAACTGAATCTCCTTGGTTTCTGCTAAAGGATTTTCTTGCAGCTTTAAGAATGTATGCACTGTATTGGTTTCTGTAAGTCTGATTCTTTCTGTGTTTATATACTGGTGCTATCCACTGTGCTAATTATACCAGCATCACCATCTGCATATTGATATCATTAATTAGTATAAAGAGTCACTCCTCTAAAATACATGGCAGTGTCTCTCTGACTCATTTGCCATGAGGGTAATATAAGTGAAGTACAACACCATAATATACCATATATAGCCCTGAGCTGTAATCATCTTTATTAATTGCTTAATGTAGCAATGCCTACTGCAGGAAGTGCCATCCTGCAAGGTCCTGATTAGCTCCTCAGAGGTGCAACGCGTCCATATTTCCTGAAGAAATCACATGTGAAGACAGACACTCAGGATCTTTGTTTGACAACTCTGAATTTTGCCAGCTCAGGCCATTAGTACAGTCTAAAGCCCTAAATAAAGACAGCTCACAACACGTGTGGATGCATATGCTGGGAAGGTCTGCAGCTAACAACTAAGGAGGTTATTATCACAGAAAATCCCCAAAGTTCCAAGAGAGAAAGTGAGCCCTGGAATAAACAAACACCTATGTGGCACCTCCAAATACTTCTGGAAAATATTTGGGCCTGGTTTGTTCTCTCAGTAAAAGCCCATGTTTTTCTAAAGATCAAAATAAGGATGCAGTGAAAGGGAAAGAGAGACATAGAGCTTGGAGAGAAAAATAAAAGATGTAAGAAAGAGTGGAGAAAAGCAAAAGTAACTAAAAGGGAGAGAAGGAGAATACTCAGATACCACAGCAAGGGGCCCAAGAAAGACTCAGCAGGATGTGAGGTGTCACAGACACCACAGGAAGGGTAAGAGCAAGACCAAGAAACAGTAGGAGATAGCAAGACTGGGAGGCAACAAAGAGCAAGTATGGGAGAGAAAGTAGGAACAAGATGGTGAAAATGTTCTCTCTTCAGAAGTAAACTCAAAGATATGATTGAAATACCTTCCCAAGTTAAAAAAAGGGGCATCAATGCTTGTTTTCAATAGATTCTTTCAAAGTAGCATTGCTGGGAAGTACCAAACACTTCCAAACACAATTTAATTGCCTCTCAGTGATGAATTAGTGCTTAAAAGCAATATTCCTTAATGTTTTCTCATGGCTCTGTCAGTCAGTGGTCAGCGGAGGAGCATGTGCTGCTGAACACGTCCGGCTATGCAAAGGCAGCCTGACTATAACAAAAATGATTACTATATGGCTAAATATAACTGTTTCTGCTAGATTAATTTGGTGACAACTAGAAAAATATTTCTTAAACAGATGTCATAGACAATGCAGATCTTACAGTATCATGGGCCTCATTGCCAAGACCCATCCACTTGGCTCATTAGAAAGCCCAGTTTACGCTGGGACCCCAAAATTAATGATCTTTCTGAAAAAAAATAAAGTTTAAATTATTCACTGGTTTTGGGCTGCACACAGGGACCATGCCAAAGAGCCACAGTGTGGAAACCAGCAAGGCTTAATTTTCCCATCCTGGTCTTGGCATGTCCCCCAAAGCCATGGCCAAAACAGTCTAGAACTCTCACTGACTTGAGCTGATGTCTTGATCAAAGAAGGCTCAGATTGAACCCGAGAAAGCGAGAGGCATATTTAGGCTTCTGTATGTTCATATATACACCAAATCTGTGTTTGTAACCTTGGCAGTGTCAAGGCATATTTAATGTTCATTGAAAAGCCTGAACTATGACCTTTAGTGTCTATAATCACTTCCCTGAGGAACTGACTTTTACTTGATTGACTTACAGGTAGTCAAATGGACACCTCTCTGACCCATTTGAGAGGATGGTCAGGTGAGTTAAAGACAATAGAAAATTCACTTTTCCAGACATTCAAAGAGCTTGATGACTCAGGTCATTAATGAGAGTCACATCAGGGCCCCAGGTTTGCACATGGCCACTGTTGTGAGACAGCATTACCTCCACTAACACAAAGTGTTCAGCTCACTCTTTCTTCTGGTGTAGAAACGGCATACAGGTTCACTTGCACCCAGGATAAACTGCCCTGGGCTCTGTACTAAAGCTTGAAACATGGTAAGGTGCTTACTGGTGATAGGGGAGGTTGCCTGGCAGCAAAGGCATGCTGACAACAAGGTGCTGGCTGCAGTGGGGCAGGGGATGGAGGGGAGATGTGCAGAATTACGGCACAATGAGAAGCCGTGTTACTAACAAGCGGGCAAATCCCAGTCGACCACTTGGAGATTCATTCTTACATGTCTTCTACCATTTTACTCAAGGTGCCATTAATGTGGAATAAAATATATCTCCAAAGTGAAGGATTGCCTCTAAAACAGTACCATTGTTAATGCTTCTATTATTGATCTGCACCCAGCTGTTGTGTGTTCATCTATGGAGCTGCTCGCTGTTTCAGTTGCTGCAAACTGCATCTGCTGTTGGCAAGTTATGAACTCGCATGCTTTAAGCAGCACTAATTTGAAGTGAATGCCTTATAAATAATCCACGCAAACAATCTTTGGCATTAATACACATTTAGTGATACGAAACCCAGGCAGATAAAGTTCACAGTGGTTCAAGAAGAAGACCTAGATCATTTGTGGCCTTTAAATCCTCCACAGGCTTTTACAGTAGAGAGAAGAGAGAGGCCATGTTCTTCATGCCACCTTCAATTACTTTTCCTCCCCTGTTTATTTTGCTTCTCCTTCCTATCCCAGTGAAAATATTCACTCCAGTTTTACAGGGAGGGGAGTGGAAAAATGAAGGAACTTTTCTAAAAAGTCTTTTCATGTGTTCTTGATGTTGGACCGGATAACTAGAGGCAGTTAAAATAAACATGAATTTAGGCTGATGCATTTAATTAGAAAGTGTGGCTTAGGTTATAATTACACTGCTCAGGCACATAATTAATGGGTCTAAAAAATACAGGTGTACAGTACTGACTGAAAGACCTCTGTGGAGTACAAAGAGCATGGTGATTCTTGAGATTGAGGGCTCAAGTGTTCTGTGTTTTCATTTGAACAGCTGTGTAAAGTGTTTGCAATGCAACCAGCCCTCCTCCCACTTCCAAACTGACTAACTTTGGGGTTTTGCTGTAAATTCAAAAAGTTCAGACCTGCCTTACCAAATAGGTCACAAGACTTTGCTAGAGTGTCAGTCAGGTTATGGTTTTGCATCAAAATTATGATTTTGGAGAGTTCTGATGCAAAACCACATCATAAATGTGCGTAAATATATACAAAAACATATATTTGTATGTGTGTATATATGCATATATATGTATATATTTTAACACAGCTGAGAGTGGAGAATTTAGGTTCATTTGAGCACAAAGCTCTGAGCAGAATATGGGACATACAGTCCCACATGGTTTGAAACATCACAAAGAAGTCAATCTGTGTGAAATAAAACTGCTTATTTGCACACACCTCTTCTTGCTTGGGTTCTTCTGCCTCTTCCTCCAAAACTAGTAAAGCTTCTCATCTTTGTGGAGTATTACCCACTTTTGGAAACCACATCCTATTGTACTCGGTGGCACTTTTGCAGTTGACCTCAATGATAGAACTGAGAGAATTTGCAATGAATAATTAATCTGATGAATTTAGCCTACTTTTCTGCCTGTGTGATATCTGAGGCCAAATTGCACTGTCTTCAAACATATTTATTTGAAATTACTTAACACACTTCCTTGGACTGTGGATTTGTGAAGACTGATTCTCTAGGAGCATCAGTACTGAGAAGCATCCTTGTAGACTTTGTTTCACACAAGTGCTACAAGAGCAGCCCACCATGGATGGAGGTGTCAGAAATGTGAGGTGCTATTCAGGCACGAGAGCAATCACAGTCCTTTGCAAATTATGCTCAGTCAGGCAAAGTGCAACTTGTTGGTTTTGTTGGTTGGCTGCATTTTCAGAATTTTCACAGAAAATAAAGTTATATTTGTGCTTCTGAACTTCAAAGTGGATGCAAGTCAAACTTTCCAGTCAGATGTTTAGAGACTGGAGTAAGGCTTTAGTCTTGTGTGGAGGGACTCTAAATTTTCTTCATTTCTTTTCTTTTTCTCTCTCTCTGTTTTCCACTTTCCTTTACTTTACAGACACGGAAAATTACTTTTACTCAATGTACTTCTGTTTTATCACCAGTTACTCCTTGTCACAGCCTTATTATATTGTGTTCTTTGCATTGACCAAGAAAATGCATAGCAGTGTTGGCCATTTCACTCTCATTGGCCAAAGTGAGATTTTTCTCAGCCATCAGTGCTGTGGAAGGATGTGGGAAATCTTTATTTGCATTATTTAGTTTGTAAACATCTTCGACAACCTCGTTTATTTATCCAGCTATTTCCGTTCTCAACCATTTCCCTGGGTTTGACTTTTTTTCTGTAGTATCCAAATCTTCCTATAACCTGAAGTTCCTGGTTATAACCATTCCTTAGCAAGGACCAGGGTGGCTGGGAGCAAAGCAGTGGGGGTTGGTCTTTTGTGGCCCAATTAGTTTGACATGTCCTGCCTGACCTTTGCACCTTGGAATGTGCTGGAAAATGTTGCTGCCCCACCATCTGGGACTGTTGTATGAACACTGCAGGAAATGCAGCCTGCTTATAGAGTTGTTGAACAGCTTTGGGCTGGTAGGTGGCACCAGCAGGGCAGCTGTGCTTGCCCTGATTCCTGGAGGGGTTTCCAGTAAAGAGGTGGCACCTGTTTACAGTTCCCAGTAGCCTCTTCAGCCTCAGAATTTTCAATGGCAACGAGTGCTTAAATGACCCTGATGGAGTGAGACAATTTGTGAGGGCACGGAGTGACAGGACAAGGGTCAAACTGAAGGACATAAGCCTTCAATTAGATAAAAGGGAAGGAATTCTTTACTGTCAGGGTGGTGAGGAACTAGAACAGGTTTCCCAGAGAAGCTGTGGATGCCCACTCCCTGGGACTGTTCAAGGCCAGGTTGCATGGGGCTCTCAGCAATTCGGTCTAGTTAAAGATGTTCCTGCCCAAGGCAGAGGGGTTGGCACTAGATCATCCTTAAGGTAGCTTCCAATCCAAGCCATTGTCTGCTTCATTCTGTGAACTCAAACAGCAAGACGGTTTAGGGGAATCAGGTGTTGAGACTCCACTCAGTGATTTTTCATTTCTCTGCTTCGTCTCCATTCTCATGTCTTGATAGTGTTCATTACAGCTCTTAGTGACAAAAGAGGGAAAGAACAAGGCTTCACATTTATTACTCTTATCTGCAATAAAGCCTGAAGGAGAAGGAGTGTACCAAGATTTTGTGAGGACTGAAGATAAATACAGACCTGAATGTGTCTTGTATACAGATACAGGTGGGGATGGGAGGCAGACACTTGACCCTGATGTCAAAGTCATCTGATTTCCTGCCATGTTTATCCTCTTTCAGACAGAATTGGGTGTTTCCATCTCTACAGATTTGCACCATTTGAAATGTCAAATGCATCTCTAGGGAGCTGGAGTCTCTTGCACACAACTATTCAAATCTCATTCTCAAAATCTGTATATGCCATAGAGACCTTGGAAACCACAAGCTGGTTGTGCTGTTTTGCCTCTCTAACCCTTCAAGAAATCAAGACAATAAAATTTCATCCAAGGCAATTTCCTCAGCTCCATCCCTCCATCAGCATTTCCTGTATCAGTTAAATAAACATGCTGCAAACTCACCTGCTTGTGACTGCCCTTAGAGGTAGTCCCTGATGATCAAACTGGTACAACGCAAGACCTCAATACCTTTTTGCAAAAGATCCATGGCAAATGGGGGAATTGCATGATATAGGACCTTAAGACGATAATATGACTTTAAGATGTACAAATACATAAGATATTCCAAGATTTCTTGGAATTATACACTTTGCATATTTGAATGAGAGAGTTCTGAGAGAATCAAGGAACATTTCAGAGAGATTACAGGGAACACAAGGGAAATTTTTACTTAAAAATTGTATATATAGAGCTGACTTTAGACACCTGCAGAATAACTATTAAAAATTAAATTACTAAGCCTAAACTAACTAAAATGTCCTAATTCCCCTACCTGCGCCAAACCTTGATCAGTCAGTCAAGTTCCCATGGGGATGCAGCCTTCTGGAAGGTGACAGTATATTTAAAGCACAGTAGTAATTATTCAGGACTCTACATTTAATGATATCTATGGCTGGCCCAGCACTCTGGCTGTGCAGAGCTACACCAGAGAGTGTATTTAATCTCTAGACCCAGTCTCTCATTCCCCACACTTGCAAATCCGGGCATGTTGCAAGGCAGAGTGTGCTTGAATGTGGGACAAACTTCTGGAGGAAGTGCTGTCAAGATAGATTCCATTCCTTCCACATTTCCTTGGGCATGTGTCCTCTCCAAAAACCCACTCTAAATTTGGATTTAAGCCCTACATATGTCTCCTGCTCGTTTGAAGACATGCATTACTAGGCTATAAGGAAATGCTGTCTTATTCTCCCCTGTCTGGAGCAAACCATTGTCATTTTCAGTTGCTATTTGCTCAGAAAACAGTGGCTTCTGGATAACAAGGGCTGACGTGACCCAGTCTGCAAATACTGTGTTGTGGCAGCCTGAAAGATAATGTGTGTTGCCGCTGAATTCACTAAGGAGAAAAACTTTGAAACATTTTAAAAATGCAGGTGCACAAATTACTCATGCCAGGAGCAGCAGTGGCATTTTGTAATAAAATCTTGTGTTTATTCTCCACTGTTGAATACACATACCTTACAGGTCCCAGGAGATCATCGTCCTGTGCTATCCAATGAACAATTTACAGACAGATTAAGTGCATGTGCAAAATAAAATAAAACTTGCAGATTTTTAATAGGCATAGGTTATTCTTCCAGTTGGCACAAATTTCCCATATATGAATGGGGCTTTGGTTCACTTTAGAATGTCAGTTTTTCCCTTATTTTTCCTTTGTGTCAAATTTCAGTCTATTCTTCTAAGATATTTAAATATTCAGAACATTACTGCGTTCTCAGTACCAAGCTACATCCAAATAATCAGCACGCACTAATCGCAATACAGAACATTCAAGTGTTTCCTGATTTGATTGTTTGGTCTTACAGAAGATCTCTAGATATACTATCGGTATCTTCTTGATATCTAGAGTGTCTAGAGTAGAGAAAAAGTGGGCCAAGAATGTAGTAATGATTCAAGGAAGGTCTTTACTGAATGAATGCTGAGTCTGTGAACTCAAGCAGTAGATAATGTAGATAAGAAGAAGAAGGGGTGTTGCAAGCTGATCTATTGATCTGAAAAATTCAGTCTCTCTCATGTGACGGTTATCGTCTAGACTCTACATATTAGCGTGAAGAATATCTTTTCAATACAAATCATTTGCTCAAGACTCTTACTGGAAAGCAGGCAGATCCATCTGACTCACCCTTTTGTAGCAGTTCCTCTGTATCAGCCTTTGGTCAGTCCTTTTCATTTGAAGCAACTGATCATAACAGTCACCATCTATCTGATCCAGGTATCACTTTTCCTTTCCTTTCCTTTCTAGTTATTTCCCCCAGCCTCTTGCAGAAAAGCATTGCATTTCACAGAGTGGAAGGGACAAAAGTCCCATGTTTTAGGTCCATGAGAATCTTATGGAAGTAAAAGACATAGGAGAATCTTACTGAAATAAAATACATGGTCCCTGAAGTCAGCAGAGGTTATACTTGCACTGGTATATTTTCTCCATAGTATATGCACTGGTATATTGTAAACCATAGTGTTCTTCTGTGAGGAAAAAAAACCCAACAACCAAACAACAACAACAAAAAACCCACAAAAACAAAACAAAACCAACAACAACAACAAAAAAGCCCTAACCAAACCAAAACACACACACAAAGAAAAACTCAACCAAAAAAAAAAAACAACCCCAACAAAAAACAAACAAACAAACAAACAAACAAAACCAGAAACATATACAAAAAGGGAAAAAAATCCTCCAGTATATTATGAATATTTCTCTCCCTTACTATCTGCTGTTGCTAACATCAAGCAATGGCAAGTGTAGATTGATCAGTCATTGTGGGCAGCATGCTGGGCTGATGGATCAGCAGTGGCATATGTGCAGCTGTGCAAGTCTGGTATCAAGGTGTGTCAGCCTGTCTCTGCTACCTCGCTGCCCATCCAAGCCATCTTTTGTTTCTATTGTTGTAGTTCCATCAATCTGGCACACAAAAAGAGGAATCATGATATTCTTCATTGCAGGTCTGTCTGTCTGTCTCACACCCACCAAGCCCTTGGCAACCATCAGCTCCCCCCAGATGGAATGGGCTTTGTTTTGCCTTAACGAGACCGTTCGTGTTTTGTTCCGAACCAGGCTTTCTTTCACCTGGCTCATTTTGGGAGAGAAGGAGAGGGGTTTATGTTTGGAGTCCTTGAATCTCTTTTCTCACCTGTTTTGCAAACACGTAGCACCACTGGCATTGATCCTAATGATACTTAACCTCTGGAGAGATTCAGGACCTTAATGCAAGTGATGAGCATCAGCTGTGTTTTTCTCTAGTGCTGTTTTTTTTCTAGTGATGTCAGGAGTCACAAGCTGGCAAGCTTGGGAACAGAGAAATTCAGGTGACTGACAACATTGAGCAGAAATCCACTGGTGCCCCTGGAGAGCTGGAATACCCAACAGACTGACACACAGGTAAGCACTTCTGCTCAGGGAGGAAAGTACCGACACATGGTGAGACATCAGATGAAACAGACTGCAACACAGATAAATCAGAGATTTATCAAAATAAAAAAAAAATCAGAATTATTTTCTTTCACATGTATTTTGACTGTAAAGATATCTCATTTGTGGCACAAATTGATGTTTATTTCTGCTGGGTTCTTTCACAGCTGTGCTTTGACAGTGGGAGGATACTTGATGCAAGCTTCATCTTTGTTAATAACAGAGAATGTGTTCTCTCTGTTAATACTAGAGATCCATCAGTCCTATTAAGTATACCAACTTATAATGCTTCTTGCTAACTTTCTATGACACAACACTTACCTAAAGAAGAAAAGAGACAAAGCACCTCCAGAAATATAGAATATACCAAGTTTCTTTCATATAAAATCAAGCCCACCAATACATTGGCTCTACCCTGGACAGGGAGCAGAGAAAAATGAGAGTTTTCTAGGACCTCAGACAAATCTGATGTATTCTTCTGTCTCCAACATATTAGGTAAAGATAGACAAAATTATTCACCACCAGGACAAAAACATAAACAAAGATCTCTAGGACTGAGCAACCCATGGCTACTGCTTGGAATTGCTGGGCACATACTCCACTGTAATTCCACTTTTCATTTTGATCTGTAAGTTGCTTTTTAGCATTTGGTTTTGAATTTTCACTGTGAGTAGTCCCAAAACAACTAAGAAAATGGCTTCATTCCTTCCAACGGCTTTTGGTGAAGGTTGCACACATCTAGCTCCTTTTGACATTAGCACCGGACAGGGACAACAGGCTGTGGAAACATGTCCAAGATGGTTCTTTAGAAATAAGTGGTTCCACTGTCACTAAAGCAAAGGTTTACCCAGTGTAGAGCTAGCTGCTTGCCAGTCTGCTCTACACAGAGGATAGGTTCTTGATTTTCTCTATATTCTCCCTTACATTGCTCTATAGACATTTACTGAGTTACTTAGTGAAGAAAAACTTGACCTTTAAACCTTTCTTGGGATTTAACTTGCTATAGTACGATTTCTCTCGTGAGTTTTAGAGAATTCAGTTGTAAGTCCTTTTTGTGATTATTTATTTACTTTGGTCAGGCATGCATTTATGCACTTAAAAGCAATTTATTTAATGATTTAGTAGGTGAAAGTATGTGCAATATTTGTCACATCTATAATGACATAGTTTTTATGGAGCTGATATAATTGGGATGTTCAATGCTATTTAGAAATTGAGAGGGGGAAAAGGCATAATCTTCCTTCATAATTTTCTTTTGCCTTTTATTAAGATCACATTATACATACACATGGTGGATGTTTGAAGAGGAAAGGGAGGAAGGGTCAGGATGGCAACAGATATGTTGACTTTGAAGCACAATTACAGTGAGACACCTTGTCCCTCTCCTTCATGAGAGGTCACAGAAATTGCTACTGCTTGGTGCTTCTGATATGCTGTGAGATGTAGTGCATATTACTGTCTACACCAGCACATCATGCAGCATAAACACACTCTAGAGTCCAGCTTCATAGAATAGGAGTCCTTTACCTCAAAATTGTCCTTCCTTTTTCTGAGGAGATTGCTGTTTGGATACCTTTCAGCCTCTAGCCCTGCCATGCCTTGCATTAGATTATTCAGATAAGAGAGTGAGTGGCACAAAGAAATTTCACCCATGATTACTTCATGAAACTAAGAGCTTTGTATGATCAAGTGATTAAAGTACTGGATCAGAGCTAGTTATTATACACTGTGGTTATGCCATAGAATAAGAGACACCATGAATTTATAAAATAGCTTTAGGAACAAAATGTTATCCTACCTTGGTATTAATAATCAATTATATGGTCTTGCAGTACTGTAAAATTGTACACTCTGACTATACCTTTATTTCTGAATGGTTATAATATTTGCAGGAAAAAAATGTTTCTGATCCATTGTGCCCTAAGGACATCGGGGTCACAGCTGTGATTATAGAGATAACCTTTTTGTTCTGATGCATTCATTACATGAATTTGCAACTTATTAATTGCAATTACTTCTCCCTTGAATTAATTTATTTTGTAATTCTTTATTTCAAAAGTAATCAACACATAGACTTTATGATGCTTTGTTATTGGTTTTTGCAATTTATGTTCTTTACTTGTGCATTTATTGCTTGCAACACCAAATCTGCTTTCATATTTCTACTTGTTTAGAATGAATGTGACCATGTTTCACCAACAGACAGGTAAAGTGTCTGGGATTAGAGACAATTACAGATGAAGTGTGTGGCAAATAGCCACCAACCGAGGTTCAAAAGGTTTCCTTTTAGTCCCTGCAGTGTATCATCCCTGTCAGCACAAGCTGCAATTGCGGCCATGGCCCCTAAATGCCACCAACTGGAGAAGTACACAGGCTTCATCAAAATCAAGCCTCCTCAGCCCCATTTCTTCACTGGTTCCTACCCTAGAGCACATGGTACTTTGGAGATCTGTTCAAAATTAGCAAAGGGCAGCTACAAGCCCTCCAGCCCAGCTCCAACCAAATTCCTCTGGCCAGTCTTTCATTTCCATAGCTAAGGAAACACTTGCCTGTGTAATTACTCATTTCATCAACAGGTATTATGGATAAATTAAGCTGGTAAGTGCTGTCAGTTCAGCCTAATGCCCCCATGCTGTCGGCTTCTCTGTGCTCTTGTTTCACCATGTTGCTTTCAGTGGGAGATTTTCACTTCTTATTTGGAGGGCTCAGAGGACTAAAGCTCTCTCATGAGCATTGTGTACCATGTCACATTCCTCTACAAACCCTGACAGGGAGACCTTGCACTGTTGCACAGCACTCACCAAGAGCATGTGACTCCATTTGAAAGACCAAGTTATGTTCAGAGCTTATATTCCATGGAGCTTTTCTTGAAAGCCACCTGGGACTTGAAACTTTCTTTACTTACAACTCTTCAGCATAAAGTGTATATTTTTATTACAGATTTAAACAGGGTCTGAACTAGTAAAGCTCAGGCATTATCCAGGAGAAAACAAACTGAAAAAATCTCTCTTCTTTACCATCTAAATTCATAGTCAGTCTTCAAATCTACTAGTTTTTACCTAAGACTTTTTTTCTTGTAACTCATAAGCATTCATCCCCTCTCTTCAAGCACCTTTCTTAATGAATAACCACTTATGTAGGAATTCCCTGTGGGACTAATCATTCTGCTTACAGAAGGAAGCTTACCTTGGATACTTTGTGGGTAGCCAGCCCTTTGTAACTGGGAAAGAGACACAGCTCCCACTCCAAGATGGTTGTCTCTGTCCCTCCCTCTCATCAGCTCCACTCATGCATGCACCCCTTCTCATATTATTGTGGTCTGTGCTTTTTTTCTTTTAGATTATCTTCTCCTTGGGGCAAGGGCTGTGTCTTGGTACATTTCTGTGGAGTTCATACAGTCAGATAGCTCTGATCCTGACTGGAGCCTCTTGGCACTACTGTAATATAAATATTATATAACAGTGGAGGAAATACCACGTCCTGACTTGTGGGAACTCTTCCCTGGCCCTCTTCTACTCTGCCCTCCCTGCAACCTCCCCCACTGATTCTGCCCTAGTATCTTACTCCCTTTGTTCTCAGGGCTGGTTGCTACTGCATTTTACACATTAAAACGTATAGAAAGACCAAGATGTAGGTATTTCAACTTGATTTTTTTTTTTGAAGAGTTGTTTGAAGCCATTTCATGTGGTCCAGGGTGATGAATTAGGGGACAATGTGTGGATGAAAGAGTGAATGGAATGAGTATGATAAATGCCACTGATTGAAGTCTAACTGTATCTACTATTATATGTATTTTTCCCCCATTCAAAAACATCCATTAAAGGAACATTAAGGTCGCAAAACAAGCACAGAAGAGTTTGGAAATTAAAGAATTAAGTCTTTTTTCATCCAGTGTCCATGAGAATTTGCAGTATGAAGTAAATCAAGGAATGTAAGCAAATGAAAAAAGAAGAATACTTATTTCATATTTGATCTTTTTTAACAGTTCCAAGAATATTGTAGTCTTACTCTTTCTGTCCCCCGTCATCGTGACAGCCACAAAACAAGTCTCCTGCCCTATCTGTTGCCTCCTACCTTCAAGCAGCCAGGCATTGGTTTCCCCTTTAAAACTGGGAAACCACACCAACTTAGATTCCTTCCACCCAGCTCCATCCACATGTTTTTTGTTACCCACAATGCATGTAAAAAGTGCTCTTTTTCCAGCAGTTCATGTTTCCTCCCTTTCCCCACCTTTCTTCAGAAACCACTCTCTTCCTGAGTTTCTTTCCTCTGTAAATAGTCAAGTACAAGTGAAAGTGCCCTGGCACAGGATCCCTGGCCATTACTGCATGGGAGGTGCTTCTGCATACCTGCTTCAGTGTCTGGTCAAGTAAACCCTGCTGAAATCTGGGGACAGTGAGGAACAGAAAATAGCAGTGAGAAACAGCAATGATGCTCTGTCGTGGGAATCAAGCCACAGAGAGGTCTGAATTTCCAAGCAAAGAAACCTCAGGAGAGTGGATGAGCAGAGCCAGAGCTGCAGTTGTACAAAAAGATGGCTTTCGGGTGAGAATGGGGACCTAACATTGACTTACTACCCTACTGTGGAAAACCATTGAGAAGAGGGATGCCATAATGAGAACTGGCTGAACAGCAGATCCCAGAGAGTCATAATCAGTGGCATAGGGTCTAGCTGGGGACCTGGCATTAGTGGTGTCCCCAAGGTCCAATACTGGGTCCAGTGTTGTTCAACTTACACATCAGTGACTTGGATGAAGGCACAGAGGTTTCCTCAGCAAGTTCCCTGGTGATGCAAATCTGAAAGGAGTGGCTGATACCCCAGTAGGCTGTGCAGCCCTTCAGGAGGACTTTGACAGATTGGAGGGAAGGACAGAGACGAACCTTGTGAAGTTCAGCAAAGGCAAATACCTGGGGAAGAATAACCCCATGCAGCAGCACAGGCTGGGGACTGGGCTGCTGAAAAGCACCTCTGTGGAAAAGAACCTGAGGGTCCTGGTGAACAACAAGCCATCCATGAGCCAGCAGCGCCCTTGTGGCCAAGAAGGCCAATGGGATCCTGAGGTACGTTAGGAAGAGCATTGCCATCACGTCAAGGAAGGTGATCCAGCCCCTCAGCCCTAGTGAGGTCACATCTTAAGTTCTGTGTCCCATTCTGGGATCCCCAGTACAGGAGAGATATGGAGAGGTCCCAGAGTGGGTCCAGCACAGGGCAACAAAGATGATTAAGGCACAGGAGCATCTCTGTTACGATGACACACCGAGAGTTGGGCCTGTTCAGCATTGAGAAGAGATGATTGAGAGAGGGGCCTCATCAATGTGTATAAATCATAAACTTCTGAAAGGAGGGTGTCAAGAGGATGGAACCAGACTCTCCTTGGTGGTGACAAGCAATAGGCAAGAAACAACTAGTGGCAACTGGGGCACAGAAAATTCCACCTGAACACAAGAAAAATGTCCTTATTGTGTGGCTGACCCTGCACTGGAACAGATTTCACAGACAATTGTGGAGTCTCTCTCTGGAGATATTCAAGAACCACCTGGATGCAACACTGTGCAATGTGCTTTAGAATGACCCTGCTTGAGAAGGAAGATTGGACAAGATGACTCACTGCAGTCCTTCCCAACCTCAACCATTCTGTGATTCTCTTACAGACAATAATACCTGAAACAGTGGAACAAATGATCCAACACTGAATGAGATGGAAAGAGAAAAGGAAAAGGAAACAGACACATACAGGAAAACTGTCCACCTATTAGACTTAAAAAAATATGGCTGAGAAGTAAAGACTCAGGGAAAGTGGAGAAGCAAAATGTGCCCAGACCGTTGGACAAGAACAAAAAGCTCACAACAAATGAGCTTGGAAGTCAAGGCAGAACAGGTTTCTCTCAGCCACAGAGAGGTTCTAGAAGAGAACAGTGTCTCAAGTAGTCCCTTTTCTCTGGTAGCAGTGAAAGTGCAATCTTTTCCACAAACACCCAGGGTATGTTCACCATGAGGATTTTGTAGTCTTAGCTGTATTTTCTCTACTGCCTCAGCTTTTTTTGCAGTGTGAAGGAATCTCATTGTGGTAGCTTGGACTTAATGCTCTTCAACTCATGTAGACTTAAGGACACATTTTCTTTTCAAACTACAGTCCAGTGGTCTAATGCAACACTAACTCCTGCTCCTAGAAAGTGTTAATTTGACTAAGTCACTGTCTGCTTCCTCCTCTGTACTGCAAATATTGTCCTGCTGCCTGGAAAGCTGGCAAACTGACATAATTTCAAAGGATTTCTTGCACCTTCTCCCACCTGCTGATTCTTAGTTGAGTGTGTGCTGTTAGCCCAGCACGGGCAACATCCTGTGTCTCTTTTCTGGACTTTTCTGGCCTCCAGTTTCATTTTGATAGTAATATTGAATTTCTTTGTATCATGTCTAGTTAGCCATAGGAAAGTCCATCCCCTATAAGCTATGCTGTGATGCATTCTAATGTTTTCTTAAAAGATTAATTTGAAATCTGCCAGTAATCACCTCCAGTTTGTTTTGATCACAGTCACAGTCTTATCAGGTCTCAGGTAGCCTCCAGAACTATAAAACCTAGTATTCATCCTGAGCCCAGCCACAAACACCCCTGTGATTTTTTTTCCTTCCTTTTCAGTTTGTTTAATCACATTCCTCTCCTGTGTTTCATTCTTACATGAAGTACAGAAACTCCTCAAATTTCTCAAACACAGCTTCACAATCAGCCTTTGCTCTCCAACATAGCAGTCTGGCGCACACACCAGTTGCTGCTAGAAAAAAAGGCTGCCTTGTGATTGCCCCCACCACTTGCAAAAACTGAAAGAAGCACTCTTTAAATCTTCTCCAATTGTATTCTATATTCCCAAAGCACTTTAATGCTTACAGGACTTGCACTGTCTTTTATTATTATTATTATTTTGCATGGAAGTTTTTTTTGTTGTTTACTTTGACTCCTGGTGCAATATGGCATTGTTTGGCCACTCTGGGTCTGCCCATACCACACAGTCAGCTGTGGAACAGACACTTCACGAGACAAAGGGTAGGTTACACAGAGCTGAGCTGTCTCAGTGCTTTCCCTTCAGCTCAGGTACAGGGTAGACATGCCCTTGCTCAAAAAGCTCTTGTGTTTCTTGTTGTTTGATCACAGATGGCTACATATAGCCATAAGGTCTTCTGCAATGCCCCATCTGGACTGCCTTGTGGGGGAAGCTCAGCTCCTTTGAGGCTTCATCATCTGCAGCACAGAGCATCCTGCAAACACTCAGAGGTTTCAGCAGCAAAGGCTCTTCCAAGCACAACACAGGTTGTTTTTACTATAAGTGCTGACTTTAAACAGTATATAATTTAGCCAAAATATGACAGATTTATGTCGGGCACAACAAAAGCAACTCTCAGTACCAGTTTTCAGGATTTTATGACCACCTGTCTCAGAATAACTTCTGGATTCTGTTTTGGATCATGAAGTGTTAGTAAGTGAATGTGGAGACTGTTCCCATAGCCCTTCTGAACTACCTGCCTGTGATTAATTATGGACAATTCTGAACAATTGTACCTCTCCGCCAACCTCCATGTTTGCGCAGTGACTAACATGGTGATGTCAGTTCTCACTAATGTATTTGCCAATTAGGAAGATTTAGTGTGGTGACTGAGGACAGCAGAGCGTTGGTGGCAAATCTGTAATTGTCCAAGTCAAATACCTGAGAACTGTGCATTAGAAAAAGTGCTTTAAGTTTTCCCTTCATGTGGGTCTGACTGTGAATCTCTCCGCTACAGCTCAGGTTGTATCACATCAGGACACATCAGTCACATCTTATTATGTCACAGCAAATCACTTTCTGGCTTACCGTAATACTTAATCAACAAACCCAATGCCATGTGCCACACTCCAAAACATCAGTCAAAGCAAATGCAGTCAAGGAAATGTCTGGATTTTCTTTGGATGCATGCAATGGACTGCCTGTATTGGTAGTACCTCACAGCTCCACCAAGGCAAGTAGCCCATTATGCAAGACCCCAATAAACGCTGCAGAAAGTGATATTTTCCTCAACAAGCCTACAAATGGGAAGCAAAATAATCTGACCGTACACACACACACACACACACACACATCAGCACAGAGCAGACCTCAGTGAACCTGACAGATTCATGAATGCCCAGTCCAGCAAACCAGGCTGAGATATGTGCACCACTGCTGGTGTGTGAAATACTTCAAATGATACTTGGAGGCAGCAGTCTTCAACTGCCTATATCAAGGCAGTAACCCCGTAGCTTGTGTAATTGCCTCTGTACAGGAGTTTGTGTTCAGCTGTACCTCCCTCTGTGAAAAAGTTGAGCTGCAGGATAAGAGCTTTCACACAACCAGCTGCTGCCAAGCAGCAGATTAGCAGGTAGTCAGTTGTCTGGTGGTAACTTCGTCAGCTCCTCGAGTCTTGCTGTGTGTCAGGGGTGGATGGCTGAAGTGTCGAGGCGGGTGCATGAGGGGCAGGGGTAGCTGGCTGAGGTATAGGGTTAGATGAGCTGTGAGGAGAGGAAATGGGTACAATATTGCCCTAGGTCACCGGCTTCAGAGAGTGGTGGTGGGAAGGGAATGAAGGCAGTAATATCATAACCCCTGTCTGAGGGACTGTTACGATCAGCAAAAAGAAAATAGGACATTTCACATGCTTGTGCATGGCTCAGCTACCCACACACCAGTGAAAGGTTGAGAACTGCAATTTCCTTGAGTTCAGGATGATGCCAGGTAAACCATACAAACACCATACTCAGAAAGCCATCAGCAAGCTGTCTCATTCTCCAGCATGGATAAAAACAACAGCATCCAAGGCTGGCAGACTGTCAGGAAGCAATGCCAAGTCCAAGTGGCTTAAAAAAGAACCAGCCATATCAAAGCTACCATGGAAGTTTTTCTACACTGTTTTTTAAAGTGCACAGTTTTATTTCTATACAGTGAAACCCAGCTACTGGGTTTCATATTTGGAGGAAACTTAATCCCAGTAAGAGAGAGAGAGAGAGTCCAACCTTATTAATTTCTATACTCACATACCCACACTGTACACACAATCACTCTGATGAGAGGCAGTTGTATGCTTTGGCCACTTTATGCCAGCTACACAGACACAAAGAAACTGTCCAGGGAAATAACTTTGACAGAGAGGGGTTTATCTGGCAGCATTTATCTAGCACTGCCTCTGCATTCCCTTTTCAGGACCTCGCCTCCTCCTCCACCCTCAGGATGATGGTGGAGGAAGGGATTAGGGAATAGAGGGAGAATACCAGAAAGGAAACATCACTAGGGAATACTAAGTCTTCAGCTTTTCTTTTCCTGACAGTAGTCCCTCAGCACTGGGGATGTGAGCTACAACAGCCCTGTGAAAAGAATAAACCAGTCCTACGAGGACCCAAGAGCAGAAAAATAAACCGACAACACCCAGCACTTTTGTGACATTCCTGAGCTGTACAAATCACTTGCCCAAGTCCTGCTATACTGCCTCCCTCCTCCAGCTATGCTGCACTGCCACAGCAAATCCACAGTGCTTGGACAGCTGGTGGTGGCTGGGAATTGGCCCGATACATGGATATTATATGAGGGGTTTGTTGCATTTTTATGTTTACTCACTGCATACAATGGGCCAATGTTGCCACCACCACATAACTGTCACAGAACTTTTTTTTTTACTATTATTGTATTTATGCCTTTCTTCTCGTGCAACCCTGTAACAAAGAAAGGAAAATCCAGAACAGGGCACGTGTTATTTAATATCTGTGTCAATGTCAGAATGCAGGCATGCTTTTATTCTTTTGCCTTTTGCAATGAATGTGTGATATCTGATATATTAGGTATTAATAAAGCAGACTGCTTTATGCTGTTTATATTGGTAATATGATTCTGGATCTTATCCCCAGCTGAGAGGAGTAGGAATGTAGATTTTCCCTTGTATATTATTGCCCAGCCATGGCTAATCAAGTATACAATATATTCGAATTTTTGTGTATTGTTTTATTTTTGATTGACTTTAATTAGAACCAGCTCTCTATATAATAAATAGATATATTAAATGAGGAAGGGAGGGAGAAATGACTAAAAGGCATAGAGAATGTGACTAAATAAAATTCAATAAAGAACCCAAATGAATGGTGCAGCCTTGCACTTCATCAACAGTTTTACAGTATTTCACCCATAATTGCCAGCACCAATCCCACCCATGCCTACAGCAGTGGTTGGTCCCAGAGGCACCAGTACCACACAGGGCTCAGGACCTCCATCTGCATTAACCAAGGGGTTCATGGAGAATTGCAAAGATGGGGAATTTCAAAAGTGTTATAGCACGGTGTGGAAAGCATTGTTTCCTCTTGACCGTGGGTGAACAGTAAAATTTAGAGATATGAACTAGTTCAGATAAAATAAGTCTCTGTTGAAACTCTGCTTTGAAATTACATGTAAGAAGTTCTGCACATCCCTTTGTCTTTCCTCATACACATGCTTCCCAGTTTCTCACAAGTTTTCTTCTGGATTATATTCAAAGTCCTGCTATGACTATTGTCAGTGACAAAACTCAGATGTCATCAGGCACCTTCCCACTGAGAGAAAATCCTCTTTGTTCGAATGTCCAGTTCTTCTCAAGGAATGTCTAATACTTCCATTAATTCAGTCAGCACTGACCTTAATTTGCTTGCTCCTGGATAGGAGATCTGATCACATAAACCACTCGCACAAACTCCTGGGTTTATCCAGCTGAGGAAAAGAGTGGCTGGCCTGCCTACTATCACAGCACTTGATGCCTGTTCTGCAGGGCTTTTTGCATAACATCTGGGGAGCGCTTACTTCTAAGGAAGTTTGAAAATGGTCCCTTTCATCAGCATCAGATCCCATTGTATTCAATGAGAGCTGCAGGTGTTCTGTACCACTTGGGGCCAGGCCCTTCATCATAATAAAAAGGCCAGATTTGAGCTGGAAGCTCTGTCATTAAAACTGCCTGTAGTGTATTAGTAATCTGCTGAACCTCCTAGAGGCCCAGAGAAACCTTCTGCTGTGTTACTTTAACTCTTTGTGATTATCAGAACAGTGAGGATTTAAGAAGGGGCACATTAAATTCATGTCACATCCCTTCTCTGGGTTGCCCAAAGACTAATAGACCCAACAAAACCTTTCTTGGGAATACAAAATAAAAGGAGGTCTCTCTCAATGAGATAGCACTGACTGTCAGAAGTGTCCACAATGTTGTTCAAGATGACTGACAGCCTGTCCCTCCATTTTATTATTTTAGAGCTATTTTAATGTGTTGAACACCTGGAGATGCTTAGGAGAATTTCCAAACCATTTTTAGTGCCTCTAATCCACGCACTGAATCCATTAGCTGGCAATGGATTGTGAGCACCAGAAGTGAACACCATTTTGTGCAAGGTATTTAGCACAGAGTATGGGGGACACTTCTGCTCCAGTGGTGGGAAATGTGCTCAAGGGGACATTGCAATTCCAAGGGCACTCTGATGACTTCTGTTTTTACTGGATAACATGATGGTGGAAAGACCAGGACAGACATGGGAAGGGGGTAGTGACTGCATGAAAACCCATTCTGGCAGGTTCCCATGGTGGGTAAATCTGCCAATAGGCACCATGTGGGTTATCTGTTACCAGGGCAGTGATGTGGAAACACATGAAACCAGGGTGCAACATGGTCCTGCACTGCCAGCCCAAGAGTCATTGTCACCTGGCATGGATCTAAGTGGTACTTTGGTATTGTGAGATCAGCTGGAGGGTTATACAGGAGGAAAAACTAAGACTAGGCTACTCAGAGAAGACTAAATGGAATAAGGAGCCTGGCTCTGCATGTCATATGCATTAAAAACAAATTATTGGATCAGAATAGCCGTTCAAATTGGTTCAAATAAATATTAGGATATGACCCAAATCTTCTATCCAAGTGAACATATGCATACACTTTTCTGCAGCTCAAAAGATTTAGTCAGTCAAAATTTAAGAAAGGGAAGATATTTGCATTCCTGGGGTAGGTAGTTGTTTATTTTATATTTCAATTTTCACATAAGCCTGTGATTGCTGGAGTCAGCAAAGACCAGAAATTGTAACCCAAGAGATCTGTGTAGTGTCTTAGATAATCTAAAGATGAGGTTTGGAAAAGCTTCTGAGAAACTTCCAAGAATCTATAGCCAAATTTTCAAATATTTGCCAATCTCTATTGTTGGAATGTTTCTCCCTGTCTAAAGTCATGACTTGAACAACTCGAAAGGTCCACAGAGAGATTTTAATTTCTTTTTCTTTTCATTCGTATCTCATAAGATTCTACATGTAATTTTATAATGAGCCAGAGGCCACAATACTGTGAGCTTGAAAAAACAATTAGGGTTGTGGCCACAGCAACTTGCAGAGAGTGTGAGAAATTAAAAGCATCATGTTATAACTTGGTAATGATGCCATGTCACAATTTTATCATACCTTGTAACTTCTCTTACACTAAAAATGGACCTGAATAAAACCCCAAGATAATCCCAACCTTTGAGATTTGGCTTCCTAGTCCACCTCTTTGCAAAGCCAGTTAGACTGTAACAGGCTGTGCCAAAATTTGAGACCAGAAGCCTATCTATTTTGGGATCATATCCATGCAGATCCAAAACTTCTCAAAATGTGGCCCTGTCTTTTTTTCATGGAGAGCTCAGTGGTGTGCAGCTGCTATCACTGGGGAAGGGAAGGGAAAGGAAGGGAAGGGAAGGGAGGGGAAGGTTAGGTGCATGTAGCCAGGGAGCTGCTGAAGC